>LTAE01001076.1:0-55772 GCA_001647135.1 Pontederia paniculata | reverse complement strand
TCTATTATTATAAATGAAGCTAAATATACTAATAAAATTAATAAATTTAGCTTTTTTAGTTTGTCATTATCACTATATCAGTATTATCATAATAAAATATCTAGCATTATATTATTATAAATATATATTTTTATCATTTAATTTATTTATTTTGTTTGTTTTTATTCAAAAAACAAAATATTTTTTTATTAATGCTAATTATCATAAATCATTATATATTGTATTAAATAATTGTAATATATTTTATTCAACTTTAAACAGATTTTATTTTAAAATATTATTATCATTTTATTATTTTATTTTTATATTCTCATACCAACCAAAAATTATTGGAATAAGAACTTCCTACAACCAAACAACTTTTAATTCTTATAATTAGAATTGTGCAAGAATATTATTATTCTAATACATATTATTCTTAATCCAAGAATTTTAAATTCTCCAACCAAACAATCCCTAAGTGATCACGCAAAATATTAAATAACAAATTAATTACACTGACAATACGTTCGAAAAAGTCGGATACCTGATACCCTCCCTAATGAAAGGCATACAACAAGCAAATAGACATCTTACGAATCAACATTGAACAGGACAGAAGTATGCAACCATTGGCAGTAACCGATGCCTTACCACAATTAGGATCATCCAAAAAAAAAGGCAGGATTTTTACCTCGTTCAACCTGTCCATGGTGGCCAAGACATTGGTCGCCGGCTCCTTTTGCTTTCCGAAGAACCAGCCCAACATCTTCGTCGACGAATGCTATCCAAGAAAGTTCTTTTTCTTTAAGAAAAAAACCTACGATCAACAGAAAAAGTGTAGTCCGTCAGCTCGAAATTTCCAAAACTCCCCGATTCAAAACCTTGGAACGAATCAATGCCCCATATCCTTGCATCCAGGATTCCGATGAACTTTATTACAGGAAAAAGAAACAGATGATATCTTGATCGACGAGATGATACCTGGTGGAGCTTCGAAGAAGAGCGGCAGAACGATCGTTTGAGACCACTTAGGGTTCCGGCGGGACAAGGGATCGAATTGGAGAGGAGGTTGCTTCGAGGAAGTCAATCGGAGGTCGATATCGGTCTCCGGCGCCCGCGTTCCTACGACCCGGTGCAATTAGAAAACATTAGAATAATATACGAAGAAAGAGGACTTTATACGACTACTCCCCAGCTTTCTTTCTTTAGTACGCACGACACTACGACGGGGCCACTTTTAAGTGAAAGAAAGGAGTGAGGACGTACTGTGGAATGGCGTGGTTTTATCGGATATGTTGTTCAACTCAAATGCATTACAACCTCATTTCCTTTTCTAAATTGTTTATTAATGTTGACTATTAAACTTCTATGTTTATTATATTGTTATGAACTTTTTTTATTGATCACATCCTTTTTAGGAAGCATCTAAATCATTATTAATTTGAACATAAAATTTTATTTATCCTGATTTATAGATAATCTGAATTACCTACCAATATAAATTATTCGTGATAATTCAAACTACTTAAAAAGTGTTGATTCAAATTATCACTAAATGTTAATTTTATTTATATTTAATTTTTATATTCGCGCTTCTAAAGCTTTCGCCAATTTGGTCAAAGGGATACCATTTCTGTTCTTTATCTCGACTCCGGATTAGTCAGATGCTAATAACCCTGAACACCGGGGGCCCCGAACGGGTAAAAAAAAATTAGAATTAGAAATTTGAAGCCTTTCAACTCGAGGCTTATATTGGATCTATTGTTATCTTGATAAATAATTACTTATATTAAAATACATAACAGAGTTACCAGTTTCCAAATCAACGGCTTTGGGAGATTTAGATCAGAGCAAACTGCATTCTTCTATTCTTATCAAGCAGGAGCTACTTTGAGCATTTCTTTTGTATCGGTAAATATTTTGGAAGAATACAAATTCAACTGTTTAACATTAACAATGTCAATCCTTAATAAGAAAAACAAATGGCCACAGGCAAGACAAATTAGTAGGTCGACTGAAAAGAACAACCCCTAATACTGGAGGTCATTCTATCGTCTTCTCCTACTATCCCTATAGGGTCCCTCACTTTCTTGGTCCTTCAATAAACCGAGAAACGCAAGCAGACCGAAGAAGAAAAAGCCACCGGACCAGTGATGGCCTCCTCCCCCACCGCCGCCGCCACCACCATCATCATCTCGAGGAGGAAATCCAGTGCCTCCATCGTCAAGCTCCGGTGACTTTTCCTTTCCTGCAATGCCATAATAACAAGAAAACCTTATCATTAGGAAAGAAATGAAGACGAGAAAAATGCGACAGTGATCTTGAAGTACTAACCGATAGCCTACAGTGTTCATTACCTTGAATTGGAGCAACTGTAATGGTTGATGACTGCCGTGTGACTGTTTGGGTCTGCTCCGCTGCACATCTAGAATTCTGCTCAAAAAACAGCAAAGGCTGAGGTCACCAGCAGCAACACATTGTTGAAATTATAAATATAAAAAAGAGAAACTAAAATAGGCAACTTTATCGTTGTATCTACATACAACAAAACCAGAAAAATGAAACCAAGAAATCAAAGACTCAAAATGAAAGATGAACTGCGAATAGTTCTTAACCTAAAGGTGAACATGTAGGTGCTGCAATGATAACCAAAAAGTAATATCCAGAAAGAATTATTCTCCAGACATATCTTATATGGTGAGGATTGCTAGCTAGATTAAGGGCTCTCTTTCCCCACAAAAAATAGAGGAGAGGCAACACTCAGAAGACAGCGAAAAGCTTTCCATAAGCCATAGCATTAAGGTTTTCCAAGGCGAAGCCACAAAAGCTGTCATGTAGCATGGTGGATTCTTGTAATCCATCTTCATCAATAACAATGGATAATACAGCAAGGTTGTAAATAACACATTGCTAACTAGAGTTGTCAGAAGCAATTAGCTGCCGAAGCAATCATTAGGAATAGTAACTTCGACCATTTTTCTCTCATTCTTTTATCATGAGATAGTAACAATGCAGGTCATAACCAGGAACAGTGCAAGAATTAATTTGTTTCCTTCTCAGCTCATCTTTTTTAAGGTTACCTTCTCATGTAGAGGGAGCATATTTCCTTTGGTACGGATTTCTCTAGATATTAGCAAATACCTAGATCTCATGACAGAGTTTTAGGGAGCATATTTCCTTTGCCATAGATTTCTCTAGCCATGTTATCAAATAGAATAACAGAGAAGAACATATATACAGCAATTAAAAACAAGATACACCCTACACAAATAAAAAAAAAATGACCTCGATTATATCTTGTTCAATGCTCAGTTCAGCTGATTATCCCACTAATAAACAATTCAATGATGGATAACTAGCAAATGTTTAGTTATCAATTATTTTTTTTAGAGATGTTTAGTTATCATTTTACCTCTATAAAACAACTAAGATAAACAGTGCCACAGTCCACACTGGAAAAACTACATCCAAAACTGCAGAACTATAGTGGTAATAACATTTTGAATATCTGACATTAAACATGTTTCTTCTTTCCTCGACAAAGTCCTTGCTTCAACCAATATAATCAGTTATTCATTGAACCATACTTGAGATTATTGGAAAAATAAATGCCCAGAACTAGTCAATCATCTAATGAAAAGGAAAAGTGACATACCAGGGCAGCTGCACATAATACTTCACTACCGCGCAGACGCTGAGTTTCTAAGATAGATTTTCTATTCTGAAATGGCTGACATTTGGTGCTGGGCAATAGAAGACCTGATTTTTCGAGCTGGATCCTCTGAACCTTAGAGTTCTTATCTATCCGATCACCTGAAGAGATAAATGGCTGAGATTTGGTGCTGGGCAATAGAGGGCATGATTTTACGAGCTGGATCCTCTGAGCCTTAGAACTCTTATCTATCAGATCAGCTGAAGAGCCCTTAGTTGCGATGACGAGAGTAGTCACAGTAGTACTAGATACAGCCATTTGGTCAAAATAAAACCTGCAAAGATCATGTCAAAATGATCGTTGAAACTGGAAGACGTTGTGAAACAATAAAGATAGAATGTACACAAGAACAAGAAACCACTCTACTTCCGAACTATCTTCATTTGTTTTGGGGGGAAAACAATCTTCTACTTCTTTTAAGGGACAACGTCAACGACTATTCCATCTCTTGCCCTAATTTTGAGCAGTCTACGCAAAATTAAAGCCCCAAAGCATCAAATTCAAATACCAGAATACCTCATACCAACAAAGTTCAATCCATCATACCAAATATTAAAACATAGAAAAAAAAAAACAAAACGATCGGTCCAAATTTTCCTCCTTTTTTTTTACCCCGCACAAACATCATTCTAAAACCAGAGCTACCTATGCACCTGATTCGTTTATAACGCCAATTCAATCTTATAGCACAAATCCTATGAACAGAAAAAAAAACATAATTTTGAAAGAAGGAATCAACAGAACCTCCACAGAATGCGCCACGACGGCAGCGAACAAGCATCAAAATTCCAGCTTGAACAAGGAAATCGCACGAACTAAGACTACGTTAAAAGCGCGAAATCGAGGAATCGAAACAACAAAGGTAGAGGAAGAGGGGCGAATCGATTCGATGGCATTTGCTCCATCTTTAGCCATTACCTCTTTCGCGGGCAGCCTGCCAAGAACTGCGACTACGCAACGAGCTGCGAGGGACGACGAAAGAGGATTTGCTTCGTCAGACGACAACGCCAATTTATTAATCTTCCAGAAGGCCATCACCTTTGATCTAGTGACAGCCCAATTTGTGTTAAAGGGCCCAACTGTTAAATTGGATTAAAGCCCAATAAAACGCCAAATGCGATCTACTATTTGTTTTTCTTTAACCATTTTTTAAAATTATTTTCTCGATACCAATAAATTTGAGCTTATCAGGAAATTAAAGAAAAACTAAATTTATAGTTACATAGGATCTAAAAAAACTAGATTATTATTGAGATCCATATTACATTCGATTATATAATACTTTGGGAAAATAAAATGGGTAGCCTCATCTATTATTCATGTTCATAACTTTTTTTATAGTGCATTAAAAAATGCGCTACTATTGTATATTTAAATTATTTTTTTAAGTTGACAAAGTTGAAAGAGTATTAAGAAAAAAAATTGTTATAGATAAACGTAGGGGTGATCTAACATATTGTCAATTAATTAAATGGTTTAATAATTCAATTAATTAATTAAGTTCTACTAATTTGTCTGTTAACAAATTAAAAAAAAATTGGTTAATATTTTTTTTCGATGAATTCACCCATTTTATCTGAAAAAATAAGATTCTTTTAAAGAAACAATTATTGAGTCCATGAAAACAAGAATAAAATTGTAAAATGCCTACTTCAAAACAAGGGTAAGAATCAAATTTGATCATAAACTAGGAACATACATGTGTAGTTGTATAAAACACGGTTAATTTAGTAAGTGAAAAAAAAATATCATTATTTTTTAAAACGATTTAAAAAATTGACTGAGCAAAAATAGAGAGATATGAACCTTAAAAATACATAATAAATTAAATTAATTTTAATATTTAGATAATTATGTTTCTTAAAAGAGAAATGGTGCAATACATTAAATAATTCTCTATTAATATTTTTATTATTAAATTGAATAATTTGGTTTCATTAATTAAATAATTATTTAAAAAGATTAGGGTCATTTGTAGGATTGAGCTTTTTCAGACTTTCAAAAATATAATGACATTTCCAAATTTCGAACTCAAAGATCTTTCGTACTGAAATTCAACTCACTTACCAATTGAACTAACTAACTATTGAACAATAATTGTGCTTGCCTCTAGTTAAAAATAATTTTAAATGGTGAAAAGTTGAACCCGCGACATTTTATGGTTAAAGTTAAAAAAAACAACATAATTGATTGTCTGCTTGAACTAAAGTTTAATAAGTAATTTTCGTGTATAACTCATTAACTTTGCCCGGATTGCACTTTAGTTCATGAATTTTAGTTTGTAACAAACTGATTCCTTAACTTTGCAACTTATTCATCGAAAGTCCTTTTACTTAGGATAGTAGATTTTTTCGATTTTCTCTCGTAAAGCCACATAAGCAAAAATAAAAAAATAAAAATATTGATGTGGAATTTAAATATTTTTTTAATAGTCCCTTAACTTTACTTGATTATCGTTTTGGTTTCCTAACTTTAAATTATAATGAAAGGGTCCCCTAATTTTAGTTCTAATTAAATAGTCCATCAACTTATAATACGTTCACCGAATGTCCCTTTTATTTAAGAATATTAATTTATCAAACTTTTTTGTCTACGTGAGAACATAAAAACTTTTTTGTCCATCAACTTATAATACGTTCACCGAATGTCCCTTTTATTTAAGAATATTAATTTATCAAACTTTTTTGTCCACGTGAGAACATAAAAATTAATATTCTTTATATCTACGCTATTTTATGTATTCGTGAAAATACGTAAACACAAGAATATTACTACTTTTTATTTCCTACAAGAGTGATTTTTACAATTTTTATTCAGAAAATGAATATTGACCGCCATCAAATTTTACTAGCACATGCATCTTCCTTCAAAACTTTGATGGTTGCTGACCTTTCTTTCTCTCATGAAATTTATAAAAATTATTTACTTTTGTATGAGATGAAAACTAATAATATTTCATATGTTCATGTTATTCTCACATATACATACAACAACATACATAAAAAAATATTAATGTCTAGGTTCTTACGTGGACAAAAAAATAATAAACCAATATTCTTATATAAAAGAGATCTTCGATGAACGTATTATAAATTAAGGGACTATTTAGTTACAAACTAAAATTAGGAACCATTTGGTTATAATTTAAAGTTAAGGGAGCAAAATGAAAGCTGAGCAAAGTTAATGAACTATTCAAAAAATATTTAAATTGCAGGTCAATTTTTTTTTACTTACGTGGTTTTAGGAGAAATTCGAAAAAATCTGCTATCTTATGTAAAGAGACTTTCGACGAATAAATTGTAAAGTTAAATGACCAGTTTGTTACAAACTAAAATTTGGGAACTAAAATGAGATATGAGCAAAGTTAAGGAACTATACACGAAAATTACTCGAAGTTTAACACTAATGTATAATGTCAATTCCACTTTTTATTTTTGTTGTAAACAGTGATTAAGCATAATGTCCATATATATATACAAGTAAATTAGTATCAGATCGAGATAATTAAGAACAGAGAGATGAGATCTCCTCACGTTTCATACATAAGGTGAATCATAAGTCAATTTACAGTAACATGGTCGTTGCAAGACTTGCATATAACGAATTAACATGGAAACCTTTCATGCATTGCATTTGGTGATCCAACAGATCATTAAGAAACAAAGACCTGTAACTGTAAGGAGCATAAATTTGTGTGTAATCCACTACTGAATTGTATAGTTTACAGGATCATCATGCATGCTTCTTCATCCATTAGAAAGGCAATGCCTCACTCGAGCTCCTGCGCAGGTCAGCCTTGTGAGCAAATTCAGACAGGCCCGAGCCGAGGGAGATGCTGGAAGGCCGGAGAGAGCTCCGGTGGAGCCGGCACCGGAAGGATCCGACGTGTGTCGTCGGCGAGCATAAGCAGCTTGCCTTCTGAGGAGGGCTCTTCTGCAGGTTGGAAGTCGCCATAACTGCAGCCGGTGCATGAGAAGAAGACTCCGACGTTTCTGGCACGGCAATGCTGCCTGGCTTCATTCCTTCTCTTCTCATGATGATTTAGGCTTCTGATACATATATGTCATGCACGCAGAAAAGAAATTTAAAACTGTGTTGGAATTAATTCAAGTGGGATAAGGCTTTGTTGTTGTTGTTTGTTTGTTGGAATTAATTCAAGTCTTAGTCATTGATCGATGTTCTAACATCAGAAACATGTACAGGAAGGAAGAGAAGAATTAGCAGCATCGATTTGAATCAAATTACCTGGTTACCGAGGAGAAGGTTAAAGCCAAGCCAAATTCCCTGTGCAAAGGGAACTGACTTCTTTAGGTGCAGATCCAAAATCCAACATGAAGGGAAGAAGAAGCCCCTCTGTGTTATAAATAGCCCAACTTAGTTCATCGAGGACAATCTAATATTCGTACGTTCATGAAAAATTGTCTGTACTTTTGCCCAAAATAAGAAAAAAAACATAGGATCTATTTATGGACTTTGGATTGTTCTTGATTTGCTTGTCCAAATCTACTAAAAAAAATGAGAGCTAATTTGTGCACCAGACTTTTTGATGGCTCATGCATGCTGCAGATCGATATGGTCGCCATCCTTTTTTCTCTTTTCTGCACCAGAAAACGGGCAGCATCTCTCCCTGCAAAAGCTGCGGGAGAAGAGGCGAACCATCTGATCAGAGGACCGGCGGAAGGCAAATTGAAATGCTTGAAGCCAAAGCTCTGAAATTACCTGCTTTTTAGCCATTGAATTAAAGGTGGACTAGATTTTGATAATCCATCATTTATTCTCATCATTTAAATATATCAAAATAAGAGTAATTTTAGGTAGAGTAGGAATATCTTGTTGTCACCTTTTTTCCTTAAATGTAAGGGGCCAGATGTTTGATAAAAATATGAGGAATAAAATTAGAAATAGTATCTTTGTGTTGTACCAAGTGTAATTCTTGAACTTACTCGCAATTATAAATAATGTTGAGTTCAATATTATTTTTTATTATTTTATATTCGTTCAATTAGATGTGCTATTAATAATCTTAAAAACTTAAATAAATAAAAAGAGCAATATCTAATTTAAATTTATAGTATCAACACTTTTTGTCATGTACGAGTCATTGATAATTTTGATTAAATCAAAATTCAATACGTGGAAGGAAAAATAATAATTTTTAATACGAATAATGTCGAAATTCAAACTTAATATCTCTATTTTAATATCATATTAAATTAGATATATTTTTTATTATTTTAAAAGTTTAAATCAATAGAAAAAATAATACTATTGAACATTCGATGCACTAATCAAGCTCCACTTATACCATGCAGCACCAAACTTGTATAGAAAACCGACAACATTTTGAATTTGATTTTCTTTGTGAAACTTATATCTCTTTAGTTTATATAGCAAAAAAAAAGTTGTCCAGAAATAATAGTTGAACTCCATTTCTTGACAGAAATGTTATTACGTGGCTCCATTCTTTTAATTACTACTCTGTTGCAGAGCGGCTCCACTTCAACTAATAAGACTTGAATTATTCTCGACGACTCGATAGAAAAAAAAAATTGTGCTCAAAACCAAAGCCAATCGCCAAAATGCTGCAAGCGATATTAGAATCCAGAATCATTCTATTTGAACGTGAGCATATATAAGAATCTACTTCAAGATTTTAGATTGCGTGTGCTCTTAATTAATTACTTCTTGAATTTATCATATTTTCTGCAATGCAATATCCCTTTGACTTTATTAAACTCAGGCGTGGAATCAATGTTTTCCTGCCATCCTAAACATGCACAATAACTTAAAACTCTGGATGCAGGGAGACAAATGGTTCCGCCGAGATCTGTATGTCAGTTTTTTTTCCTTTATCTCATTTCATTTACAGGGTTGATTAAAAAGCCATTACCAAAATTTGCCTCTTGATTGTAGAATTGACAACTTATTTACACTTGCAGAGCTGCAGAAGAACTCTAAGATGGCAAAACATAAAAAAATTGAAAGCCAAGGTGATTAATCATCATTTGAATGCACACAACTACATGTTGCATTATCCATCATCACATAGTGCTCCCTTTCTTCTCATTAAATTAACCACCATCTTCATAACCATTTTGCCTTCTTCTCCTGATAAAAATTGTCAACATGGATCCGTACGTAGTGTCTGTTCTACCCATGCATGCATGCACGCATGCCGCCTTCGTCTCTCTCTCTCTCTCTCTCTCTCTCTCTCTCTCTCTGCAACGACGCCGCTCACAAAGTAGAACTAATAAGCTTCAGAACTCGACGTCGACCTTGTAATGCGCGGACTTGATGGCGACCTTGGCGTTTGGCGAGAGTTTGTCGACGACGAGTGAGCAGGCGATGTTTGCGATGACCTCCCGCGTATCGAAATCGTCCAACCGCAGCACCAACGGAACCCGCAGGTAGATGTGGATGGGGATCTTCCCCGCCGCCCGGTCCTCCTTCATCGCCTCCTGCAGATCCTTGTGAAAACCGCTCTGTCCCTCCATCGCCACCGGGATGACCGTCTTGTTGCGGTGACCCTGGTAGAAGCTCGGGATATGTCCCTGACACAGCGTCGCGTTCCTGTACGTGATCACGACCTTCGACCCCTTCCTGTAGTAGATGCCGATCATGTCGTTGGGGTTCTCGGCCCGCACCGAAGCGACGACCTTAATGTGGATCGTGAGGTCCTCGGAGTTGACCTTGAAGGCGTCGACGGAGAGGTGGTCGACCGAGTACGAGGGCGCCTTGGGGTTGATGACGAGGAAGAAGTAGACGGCGGCGCCGGCCATGGCCACCATGAAGAGGATGAGGAAGCAGCAGAACCAGCACATGCAGCGACAGCAACTGCGCCCGCCGCCGGGTCCCGGCGAATGGTATCGTGGAGGCCCCGGCGAATCGTAGCGTGGAAGGTTACGACGGCTGGGCGGAGGGCGCCGGAGCGAATCGCTGTCATTGAGCATAATGTACCGGGGCGGCGGCGGCGGGTAATGGTGATCCATGGAGCTGTACAGGGATGTGCCGATCGGAAGAGAAGGCTAGGACATGTACATTAAGAAAAAGAGAAGTGGCACATGAACCATGGAGAGAGAGAGCTTGTCAAGGGCAACTATACAAATTTTTGGCAGTATGGAAATTGAAAGAATGGCTATGGAGAGAGAGAGAGAGAAACGCATTTTGACCATTTTGCCAAAAGTAGTCCAAGGAGAGGAACTCATTTTTCTCTTATTATTATTATTATTATTATTATTATTATTATTATTATTATTATTATTATATAGAGAGATGATAGCAACCATTATCTTTGCAAGAGATCGACGTCCGACAATCTTAGACTTTTTTTGAAGTACCCGTTGGGTGTCCTAAGTATCCAGGATTATAATAATCTGATTAATATATTATCAAGATAAAAAATAGAAATAATATAATTTTGATCAAATTAACAATTTAGAAGCTGAAACTCATGATTACTAACTTTGATTCTTCAACCTAGGATATACAACTGTTAATTATATGTGTCAATCGAATTTAATTATAATTTTTTTGATCTTGGTGAGACCTAATGGAAACTTTAATCAGTCTGCGGCTACAAATGGATTTGAATACTTCATCGTATCCCATGGACGAATTTGATGCACTAAATCGAAACTTATTTTAACAAGGGGACTTTGAAGAATGAAACACATTATGAACCTATGATTCAAACTCGTGTTCGAAATAACGAGATTGATTACTACGACTCCAAGATCACGAGCCTCCGGGGCCTGATAATAATCAACATTGAGGGATAATAATGGGAAGAATGAACATATTACAATCTTAAGAACAATGGCCATGATGACAAGTTTTCTGGTGTCCAACCAATGTAAACAATATAGATGCAGCTCACAAACGTTTGTCATACATTTTTTTTTCTTACCACCAAAACTTGCTTTACAAAATTACAGGAAAGGCGACTGAAAGAATAAAAATCATTCATTTAAATTCTTACCTTCCGTGGGGTTCTTTTTTATAACAACCTCATCTGAGGGATAAGAGTAGGCCAACGTACCTTAAAAACAAATCACGCTTCTCACCAGCCAAAGTACCTTAAAAAGGATAAGAGTAGGCCAACGACAAAAAGGAGAAGCAAACAAGCAAAACAAAGGAACTTGAACAGGCCTCTCAACGAGCTTAAAACTCGTCAGTATCAGTGACTCGTATAACCTGAACTATCGATCTCTAGTAACCCCGATTCCCAAACAGATTGACCAGTTTTAGATTATATATACAAACTCTCTTTAATCAGGGTACACTTGTGCCACATTTCTGAAACATCTGTCGGATGACCAAAAATAGCCTTCAAGCTCCACACAGGTGATGAACACTTCCCCATTAATCAATAATTACTGCTCCAGTTCATCTGTCCCCGTTGAGGCTGTTGATAAACACTGGTAGGAGGGCCCACCATTTCTACAGCTCCATTAAGAGTCGACTGCTGGAGCAGAGGATGAACATTTGCTGTAGCAACTGCTGCTGTAGGGTGATATACTCCACCAAAGGCACCATGGCCAAGTTGTGTAGGAGCAAAGGTCATGTGCTGTCCCTGAGGTGGAATGGCATAGAAAGAACTAGCCTGAAGACTTGACATGTCCCGCCCAGGAGCTGGAATCCAGACTGCTGAACCTTCGTTCTGCAAGTGAGTAACACAGTTTTAACGAGTTAATAGAAGCATGCACACAGACATGGCCAGACAAATAAAACAAAAAACAGACTGAACGTCTCTTCCACAAAATTAAGAGAATGGAATCATATGTTTTCATTCATTATGTTAGTAAGAGAAGATGTTGGACTATAGACAGATGCATCCATGTGACATACTGTTATTTAATAAACCATTTAGTGATTAAAGAAGATGCAATATTATAACCAACGAAAGTTGAGACATGAAATAGCACAGTTTACACCATACAAGATATCTACTCGAAACAGAAAGCAACATGGCTTTTTCCATTGTTTGAAAGACTTATACTTAAAGAACTTCACTGACATGGTTTATCATATCATGGTTATCTAGACCAATGTTGTCAAATCACATCTCAACACATCGAATCATCCTCAAAAGATTCTGTGTTGACCTCGAGAATATGTGCTCGATCACACTCAAGTCTTTTTGAGCCAGCATGCAGTAGGATAGCGTGCTGGCCCGTGGTATCACTGGACATGATACCAGAGTTTTTTAAATAAGAATTTGATAATTTGTTATTGTTTGTGTGATGCTCGACCATGATGTTTCTTCATTGTTCCGTCGGGCCATCTTTCCCCCTTGCCGTTCGCTCTCGTTGTTGCTCCTTTGCTATCGGTTGTCGCCTACTGCTGCCACTCGCGCCCTGTTGCTTCCACTCACTCCCAAACTATCGCTGCCAATATTTATCCCTCCTTCCCTAGTCGCATCTTGCCGCGGGTTACTTGTTCTCTCTCTCGGAGTGAGCCCGAGAGAGAGAGAGAGAGAGAGAACCTTCAAGCTATTGCTGTAGGTACTCTCTTTACCTCCGTATTAGTGTCTTGTCCCATTACCCACGTCGTGAGCATGTAGTCTTTATTTGTATAGAGTTAGATTATTAGTTTATTATTATTCTTATGAGTTATTTTAGTATTAGTATGAGTTATCACTTATCAACCATAATGTACAGTTTTTTATTATTAATGCTTGATGACATGTACAATTATTCCTAAAGTTAACTTTTTTGGTAAAGAAAATGCAATTGTCAATCATTACACTATTTACAACGAGTTCAATAAAGTTTCAATGACTTCTCATTCGAGTTCTGGAGTTGGGAACACAATTCAAAAGTGCAATTCCAATTCCAAAAGCTACAAAAGTGCTAAGAGAAAATGCTCCAAAAGATAATAGTGATCCTAGATGGAAGTATAGTTTTATAGTTGATGGGGATAAAAGAATAATATGCAAATATTGTGCTAAGTTAATTTCAGGAGGTGTTTATCACTCGAAGCATCATCTAGCTTGTGCTCGAAAGGATGTTGGGGATTGTACTCAAATTCCCGAAAATGTTAAAAAGGAACATTTTGATATTTTGTACAAGATACAACAACATGCTCGAAAAGCTAGAATTTATGAAGCAAAAGAAAAGCATTGATGAGCATGATGGTGCAAGAGGCTGGTGAAAAGAAAGGAAATAAGTACAACAAAAGGAAGTGATGTTGAGATTCAAAGCTTTACGAGCCTTTTCTAAAACAACTCTCAAGCTACCATCAACTCCATGTACAAGAAGGAAGCGGAGGAAGAAGCTAATCAAGATATTGCTACATTCTACAATAATGGCATACCTTTTAATGTTGCAAAAAGTGATGACTTTCATCGGATATGCTCATCAATTGCACGTCATGGCGATGATTTCAAACCACCATCATATCATGAAACCCGAGTAATATAAGTGGAGCTCACTAAGGAAATGAACGATGGATGGACGGATTGAAGGAGGACAATTATGAACTTTTTGGTGAATAACCCAAAGGGAACAATTTTTTTTTTTGAAAAAAATGATGCATCTCATATTACTAAGACAATTGATAAGATTTTTAATATGCTTGATGATGTTGTAGAAGAAGTTGGCGAAGATAATGTTGTTCGAGTTTTTTTAGACAACGTGGTGTGGTTGGAGAAATGTTAATGGGGAAGAGGAAAAGACTATATTGGACACCATATGCAATCCATTGCATTGATTTGATGTTGGAGGATTTAGCAAAAAACAAAAAAAAGTTGTTCATAAAGACAAATACAAAAGGGAAAAAATACTACTTGTATCTATTGAATGAGGCCTTTTATTGTGATGTTGCAACACTTCACCCAAGGTAAAGATTTTATTCATTTGGTTGTCACTCAATTTGCCACATCATATCTTACTTTAGGTTGCTTAGAAGAAATAATGGTGCATTGATGAGGATGTTAACTTCATATGAATGGAAATCTATTAAGTATTGAAAAACAAAGGAATGAAAATGTATTGAAGATTGCATTGGGTGGTAGATTTTGCAAGAGTGTTGTATTACTAGAGGGTTGAGCGTACATTAAATAAGATGCTTCGTTTGGTTTATTCTCATGAAAAACTAGCAATGGATCGTGCGAAAGAAATCCAAAAAACTTATAATGGAGTAAGAAAATAGTACTTAATGAACTAACGTATTGAAGTGATTTAATTAACTAGTTTATTCAATGTCAAAATGCAAACTTAGTTTACATGTCAATTGTGAAGCAACCAACATGTATGGAATATAATCGATGAGAGGTGGGGTAGGATAACCAACTTCATAGGTCAGTTGCATACTATCTAAACCCTCATTTGCAATATGATCCTCCTTTTAGCGCTAGCCTTGAAGTTAAACAATGATTGTATGAATATTCCCAAAGGATGGTGCCAGATACTCAAATGCAAGTTAAGATTGATGTTTAGCTTGAAGATTTAGGTACGAAAAAAAAAAACATTCGGAGTGCAGTATCCAAAAATCCATTTCATGCTAAAAATCTAGCTGATTGATGGGATTCATATGGCTATGAATATCCAGACACTAAGGACATAAAAGTTCTTAATTTGACATATAGTTTTTTTTTATATGTGAGTGCAACTGGATTGCTCTTAAGAGGGTAAAAACTTAAACCATATTATTTAACTAAATGATTCATAGTCAATTTATTGATTGTTTATTTATTCAAAGTAGGTTCATACGAAGAACATAAATTGTTTGAAGCAAAATATTGTAAATGATGTTTTTTGTGACGACAAACAAAAAACAAGATTGGAAAAGACAAAGTTAGAAAGATACCCGAATACAACATGGAAGATCTCTCATATTATTATGAATGGATTGCGGTTGGAGGGTTAGATGAACATTTGGATGTTCAAAGTGGTGATAATGCAATCAAAGTTGGTGAAGATAACTCAAGTGGTGGGAATGTTGGAAGCCCGCATATAGAAGATTTAACTCCTCCAGACAATGAATAACGTAAATGATGCAATAGATATGATGGCAATGAAGATAACTTGGAAGACGAAGCTATTAATGATGCCATTTATAAGGGAGCTGATTTAAACAACATGCTTTAGTTGCATTATATATGAATCATATGGTGGTGATTTGACATTTTATTATTTTGATAGCTTGGACTTACATGTTAGAATTTGCATTATTTTGGTAACTTGGATATTGGTACTTTAATACTAGCTAGCTTGAAAGTTAGAATTTCTACTTCATTTTAAAGAAATTGCAATGTTTTATTTTTCTCCATGATAATTAATTTATAAATATACTTAACAATAAAATCTGGTAGAATCATCTGTGTTGTGTTACGTGTACATGATTACATGTTTTTCTCAGCCCCTCCATGCCGAGTCCATTTTATACAACATTGATCTAGATAACATGCTAACGTTAGTTTAGGAACTTTATTGATTTGATAAACCCTATATACTACTTAGAACAGCAAATTAAGCAATGCTTATCACTGTGTGAAGTGGTTTGATACAATTAGAAAAGAATCATAATATTTGTTCTCATTTCCATCTTTTATTACAATATTCCTGTGTTTATTTTTTGTCGGCACCAATATATTCAGTCATCTTTGTATACAGAGAAATGTCAGTTTTTGCAATGATGCGTTCACGAAACAAAAATGAAGTGCCATTTTTCCCAAAAAAACTAGAGAACTTACCTGCTGCCCAGTCACATAGACATTGTTTTCTTTGAATTGAGATGCATTGATATCTTCATTTCCATTCGAGTTGCCACTGCTCACAACAGTACTGGAGGTGTAACCAGCTGGGTTAGAGTTGTAACTCTCGTAACTAGTTGGCATCCTAGTAGGCACTGAACTACCATTGTTAGTGCCAGGCTTGTATTGAGGGAGTGAGTACTTCACTGGAGCAGTGGTCGCCGCAGCTCCAGGAGGTGGATACACACTTCCAACAGGAGGTTGTTGTGGGAATGCAGCATTACTTAGGTAATGGTGAAGGGCAGGGTGTTGAACATAGAATGGGGAGAGATATTGATTATATGAAATGTAGTTGGGGGGATAATGAGATATATGCACTCCAGCAGGCTGACGAAAAAGAGGAACTGGCTGTTGTGGAATTGTGATAGAACTCTGCATGACACCAGCAGCTTGTGTTTCAAGAGGGGTTGACCCAGCTGTAGATTGGATGACTGAGTTTCCACTCTGTGGTAGAACATGAAGACAATCACTAAGAGAACAAGAAAGGGAAGTAAGACCATACAGAAGATGAAACAAAATAGAACATAAAAAATTGCGCCAGCAAATGGGAAATGTTTTTTTGAGAGAGATGAAAACAGCAAATTGAAATTAAAACAGTGTGAATAAGCAAGCATTTTTATAGAGAAAACATTTCACTAATGATGTGAGAAATTAAACATCATGCACTTTTGCTATTCAAAGGTAATGATTCGTAAAAACACTAATTCCTATACTAAAAACAAGCAGTTAAAGTAAAAACATTTTTTTTCCTGAAAAGGCAAAGGATGAACTAGGCACCTTTCGTGGTCATCCATGAATATGTACTAAAAGAAGTGCCATGTACAAGTATAACAAAACAAAAAAGTGTAGCATGAAAAGGCTCAAAAAGTCAGTAGATTTTCACAACTGCTCTCCAATAACCAAAAATGAAACATGGTGTACAATATTCTCACTATAAAACCTTTTCTTCACTGAGCAGGAAAGGCATCTGTAATAGAAAAATATCTAATATCACAAAATGCTTATAGATGTCTTCTCCAAAAGTAAAGCACGAATTAGGAGGTGAAACATACACGCAATAGTGACTAAGAGATACAAATGACAAGCTGCGATTTAAAAGCATTTCATCAATATGCTCAGAAAAGGTTTAATGAATGCCAGAAGAGCACCTCTTGAGGAGACTGGCCCGTTTGACCAGGCAATACAGCAATATTTTCATTATACTTAGCAGATCCACCGCCAGGTGCAAGAAAAGGAGAAAAGCGACCATCAGCATCAGCAGTAGGTCGATAGAATTGGGTATAATAAGCTGTAGATGGATCAAATGGTGGCTGAACCTGAATCAAGGAAACCAAGGTAATAACTATTTATGTAAAAGAAGTCAAGAAAATCCAATAGTTCCAAAAAAAAAAACTCAACTTTCATCAGCCAAAAGTCTCCCTAGAAAATTGTACTATTTTATGTCTAATAGGAAGAAACGCATACATCCGTAAGCAAACATGCTTTGCAACACAGCTATGATGCCAGTAAATGAATGAAAGTTATGAAATTACCAAATATAAAACATTGCACCACTTGTGGTAAATCAGAATTTATGAGTTATGACCCTATCAAGTAACGACATAGAAAACAATTAAAACATACCACAAAGCTTGGAATATGAGTGTTTTCACGTGCCTGAGTCTCTGAGCTTTCAAATGGTGCAAATTGGCTTCCTAACATTTGTGGTATCAACCCAAATGCTGAGTAAGAAGGTGTCGATTGGACAACTGAAAATGGAGGACTATCATGGGCAACAGTAGGCTCTTGTTTTTCTCGATCACACTCCTGAGTTGCAGGTATGCTGGAGACACCAGCTTCCCTTGATGAGTAATTTTCAGCTATCTGGGTGGGTGATGCAGGATGATCTGCATACTCCATTTCTGGAGCACTCGTGGATTCAGTATTGATGCTGCACATAAAGGGGAAGGAGGATGAACAAAAGAAGTACTATTCTATCTCCCTCAAAAAAAAAACAGATCTATACCAGAACTAGCCTCTGAAAAGTTCAACCATAAGTCATGAGAATAAAAAGGAAGCTACCCCACATGAAGAAAAATAATCAACCATAACTTATTATATAGATTGAAATTACATGTACCAAATGATAAGTTTTCAAAGACCAAAGACAAGAGAACAGTAAATAACACAGATAGGACAGCAAATATATCATATTCATGTTCAGCATGCAATAGCAATTAGAATCTATAATTACTCCCAACAAGACTCACGAGTTACCTGTCAAAACTAAACCAATACGTAGTAATTACAATCTATCTGGACTTGTTTACCGTAAGTGGTGGCTGATGGATTGTTGTACCTACCGAAGAATGAACAAGCTATGTGTTATATGGAAAATGCTAGAACTATGGTGTATTAATATACAACAAGAGCTGAAATCAATAGGAAATAAATTGAACCTAATTTTGGACAACTCTATTGAAATGCATCTTCATAAACAATCAAAATCATGGTGGGAAAATAAATCTAAAAAAATTAATTAGTTTGAATACTTGACAAAGACACCTAGAAACTTAAATCCAAGGAAAACAGTGGCAAAACCAAACCTTGAAGATAGCTGCTCGACACCATTCTCCTCATCATCCTGAGATGGCTCAGACGTTGGTGTAGGACTCCTGTCACTAGCAGGGCCATTTACAAAATCTGCATTCAACTTAAAGCCAGCATCAAAGCTTCCAAAACTTAGTCCATGTGTTTGGGACTCTGGAACTTGAAGATGATTTGGAATGATCACATGTTGTCTGTCCAAATGCACCTCACTTGGTCTCTTTTCTAGTTTTGAGGCAGTTTCTTCTGAACTTATGGATTGTTCGACTGCTTGTGATTGACCAACAGCTTCGGCAGCTCTCAGTACATGAGATGTGTCGGGCACTCCATATGCTTGAACAGGATTTGCGTGTGTTGATTTTGGCTTCCACTCTTTATTTGCAGCAACTGCTAATGAAAAAGGGATTGACATAGTTAATCGTCAAATACAGAAACAAAATAGGATGTGAACTGTAAATCATGTACCCATCTTTTTCTTTTTGAGGAAAGAGCCCATCAATTATTAACAGATGGTAAAACTAAATAAAATGCATTCAATCCACATGTTGCGTTTCAAGTATCTCTCATATATTTTTGGATGGCCAAGAACTAATATCTTCATTTTTCAAAGAGTTAATAAAAATCAACAGAACCAACCATTCTGCGAAGTTTTCATTCGTGAATGTCGTATTTTGTTACCATTGTGAAATAGTTATATAATAATATACATAGTTTTACTGGCCTCAATAGCCTGCTATTGTGAAAAGTGATCATGATCATATTGATTTAGCCGAAATCTTTAACATCCCTTAAAATAATCTTAGAAATAGAAAAAAGCACACTTTTGCAATGGCATTAGTCGACCACAGTTGCACAAAGAAATTGCATACAACCGCACAAGACAAGGCTCCATTGAATAGGCCACCAGACTACTTTCAGAAACTTTGATGATCAACTTTTATAACATTTTCGTTTGACAAATATTCAAAATTTATGGAAAAAAATAAGTTTATGATAAATATATCGTAAGCAAAATATATATTCAAGCAAGTTTATGGATACTTATATATATTGTAGTAACCATAATATATTACCAAAGGGTTCCAAACTTGAGCAGGTAATTAGATGCTATGATAAATACAAGAGATTGTATGGATTTTCCATAGGTAGATATGCTACCTATTTGTGGACCATTTACTTGTTGTGAGCGGCTGCTATAATTTGATGACGGTCTGCTGTCAGCAGGAACAGTTAAAGCAGATGAAAATGCAACTTGAGGAGCATCTGATAATTGAATTGCTTCAGACCCTTGTGAATTAATCTGCTTTCCATGTACATAAGAACTGTTAGCATTAAAAGCAATTTTGGAATTTAGAGACTCCAGGTCAGGTACATAACGAGAATCAACCTTTTGAGTCTACCTACCAGAAGTTTGATAGTATTCACTTCATCAGGGTTCTGCGTGTCCACTGAAGGTACAAGCACCGGATTGGAAGTAGAAGTATAGACCTCCAAGACAGATGATGAAATTTTGGTTGATATGTCTGAAGTCGGCAAAGGTTGTTCGGATGCATAAATATTCTTCACATCAGTATCAGTTATCTTGATAGTTCCCAGCTTGCTAGTTTCATCAGAACTTTCTTCCCTTGAAAGCATGCTACTGTCGTAGGATAGTTGTGGCAAATGACTGGCTGCGTTGCTGGGACCATTTACTATGCCAGAAATAGAGCTGGAAACTATCGTGTATTAGAACAAAAGGCACCATAGAAACAAATAAAAAATAAAATAGTGTCTTCATTGCTTTTTAAATAAAGCCCTCAACTCAGTAATTTGGAAAATAGATACTCCATTGAAGTTGGATTTCCTATGCATACTTATTGTAAGTCCAATTTTATATTCTATGTATCAGCCATATCTTGTTAATCTTATATTTAATGGCCCAGATGTACTTAATTTAAATTGCATTGAAGTTTTCTTGAGAGGGAAGATTACATTAAAGTTGTACATCAAGCGCAGAAATATTGTTACAATCCTAGCATCCTTTTGTCAGCAAAAATTTCGTAAAAGCTTTTATGGCATCATATGAATGAGATCAAAGCATTGTGATCCATGCATAATATCAATGTCAAGATTTATATCATTAACCTAAGCTCAGTAAATATATCACATAATTGTGGTTCAACTGCAACTCTGCCTTGTTTGAGATAGAAGCGAACAAACTGAGAACATAAATGGTACCCTGTGTCTGAAGTAGTGGATGACAAATATATGTTGGCCTTTTCTAGCCATTGGTTGTCTCCATTTTCCTTCCCAGAATTTGCGTTTCTAGTACCAACATCTACCAAGAAAGAAACAACAGCTTCTTGTTATATAAAATAGAAAGTAACCAAACAAGTAACAGTATGTTATCAGTATTACATGCAGTAGAAAACACATCGAGACACTCACCAAGGATAAAAAAATCACTATAGTGCTAGAATCAGAAACCAAATGCCTGAAGAAAATGGAAAAAAAAATCTCTTTTGTTGATTAACAAATTGTTTTGTAGATAAAATTTAAAACCAAAGTTAAAATTGTATATCATATAAAGCATAATTTTAAATATTTCCTGTTAAAACAATATAAACAAACAAAAGAATCAAATAAATAAGTATGACAACACACTATAAAAATTAGCATCAAGTGCCACGTATTCATTACAAATAAGAGTGAATACCATTAGATACAGAGCGGGAAGAAAAATTTCCACGACCCCCTCGTCCTCCCCGCCCTTGTCCCCCTGGCCTCCATCTAGGATCTGCAGTCTCTCTCACAACCTGTGAGACATTGAAGAAAACAAGTTTTCACTGCTGAAGTAAAGGAGTGTATTTTACCAAAGTGGTAAAACAATGCGCACAAGGAAACAGTAAGCATTGCAATAAGAAGTAACAAAGAAAACCTGGTTTAAACATAGAGTTCAACCTTTTTGAGGCTTAAATATAGAGTTCACTTCTAAATGTTTCGAATGTTCTTAGTTCTTACTAACATATCATGTTTATTTTAGCAGTTGAAACATCACTTGCCTACTAATTGTGTTCCATTTGTTTTGTATCAATGCATAAGATAATTTGGGTGTAAAAGTAGACAAAGTAAACAATGTAAGAGATGAAGATTGTCCATGTTGCCATAGCAAGTCAGAGAGAAAACAAACCAACAAAAGGCAGGACTTGCTACCAAATATTCAAGAGTACCATTAGTGACTAATCTAGTTCATATTCGATGGTAAAATTATTTGTCGGGACACATTTCCAAATGTGGTAGTAGTGAATGGTTGTTGTCTCTTGAGGGCTGTATGAACGGCAGTGCTCCAGGAAAAAAAAAGATGTGAGGTTAAAATGAAATAAAGAAAAACAACAAATGAGAAACATACCTCCTTTTTCTTGTCGCGCCTTCTTTTAACCTCATGAAAGTGGTCTGTAGAAAGAGATAAATCAATAAACAGCCATTAATCATTCTGAATATCCTTACTACACCAAAGAGTTTACTAGAAAAAAAATGAATGAGAAGATAAGAAAACCGCATAAAATCAAATGCCGGAGTCATGAATATGAATTCAGAGAAGATGTCGTTTGATTACTACTCATCAAAGTCACGAAAAGTCATTGAAGCTCAAATGTAAGTGTTTGTATGAACCAAATTAAATGCAGAGATTACTACTCATCATCACTGCTGTCCTTACCCACAAGGATACAATTGATTCAAAGTTATGGAAAGTCGACATATATACAATTACCTATAAGTCCTTCTGGTACTAAACACAATCTCGGCACCACAATAGCAAAATCAGTGAGAAGAAATGACAAGCTTCCATTTCCTAAAAAAATGACAAACTCCACTCAAACATTACAACTATTGCTCTCCACTTATAACCAGTAATGCTGAAGAATGAAATCCACTGCAAATGGGCACAAGGGCTTCAAGGTTCCTGCTGTCCTCTTTATGGACAACTCTGGATTAATGTTATTTTTACCCTCTGTGTAATATTTTATCACGACTTGCTGATGCATGATTCAGGAACACTTTTGGCATTTCCATTTATTCATATTATTCCATGAAGTTAGGTTTTTATGATATTACCGTTTGCATATTAGATTGAAAAGTGGCTCCCTGCTGTTTATGTGAATTTAGGCTAATGTATTTCTTAGATATGTTTACTTGTAACCGGTGATGGATCTATTATCATAATGCTGCAATATGCAATATCTACACACAGTAATAAAGTATACTTTCAATGAAAAAGACCAAGGCATTGTGATAATGCTGCAGAAGTCTATTTTCTTAACAATATTAAATTCACATTCACAACGAAAATCCATAGGTTCTATAACATTATGATGACAGATCCTCTGCCAAAACAAGTTAGAATTAAAGGAAAAAAGGGCGAAACTAACCTAAGAAATAATAACAGCGAAATAACCCATCTTCGACCAAATAACAGTAAAGTAAATCTTCTAACTCAATACGCATGCACTAAAACACCAAAACCCTCAATTTTATGGCAGAAAGTGAACAAATGGAAATATCAAAACATTTCCAAACATAGTTCCACAAACAGAGGCAAAAATCAATCTGACTGCAGACTCCAATCGACGTGCAAAACCCGCCCCTAAGGGCGGAGACGAAAGAATCAAGGAAAACGAAGGTAAAGAACAGTAAACTCCGAGAATGGGTGGAAGAAGAGGCGGAGAAAGGAGGGACCTTGGAGAAGGAGCTTCTGGACGGTCTCGTTGGGATCCATGGCGCACTCCTTGAGCATTGCGTAAATCTCGTCCTCCGAGTGATCGCAGGCGATCTCCTTAAGGTTCTGGATTATCTTTCGCGTGCCGGTCGGGATCGGAATCCTAGCAGCACCGCCGCCGCCGCTCATCGTCGCAGGCGAAACGAGACAGAGGAGGAGAACAAGAGGGGGAGGAAAAAAAAAGAGGGGGAAGGAAGAGGACCGTGGGGTTTTTTGAGAGAGAGAAGAAAAGAAAAAAAGAAATGGAAGCAGAAACTACCTAAAAAGAGTAATATATCTTCGTGCCTAATTACTTTTTTGAAAGTAGTACGTAGGAGTGAAAAAAAAACATTTTAAGATTTTTGGACATTTGAAAATAAAATAAACATAAAAAACATCCCTACATAATAATTAACATAATGTAAACAAATGCTAGTAAAAAGTTATATAACCTAATGAAATATAAAATATGCTATTTTTATATTATAGTATAAAATATTGCATAATATTACCGTTAATATCAAGTTAAAAGTAAAATATAGGAACCAAAAAACATAAATTAAAAAGTTATTTAAATATCAGATAATTTATTTAGTTAAAAAATTATAAAACATTTACATGATTTAACAAAGATGAATAATAGAAACTATTGGTACAATTAATTAATGAAATTATTTTTTATGATGAGTAGTCTCAAATTCAATTTTTTTTAGTTCAAAACATTGAAGATTTTTAGATATAGATAATCATAAACCAAAATAATATACATATATTTTTTATTTTTTTAACACAACATAAATACATAATTAGTAGGGTCAAAAAATTGCTACCATCCGGTGATTTTTGCATCTGAAAATTTTGATTTTAAGCATAAAAAATATCTTAAAATTATTCAAAGACAAAAGAAAAACCAACCAGTTCCGAGCTTTTGGGATCGAAGTCCTATTTTCAGACGCTAATAATTAAAAAATATCATATTAAATATGTAAAGAGTTCATAACTATAAAATTATGATTAAACTCTACAACTAACTTTTCGATTTAAGAGAATATATCAACACAATCCTACATTATAACCTCCAACTACACAAAAATATTAAAATTCAACTGAATAACTTTCATATTTAACTAAAGCAAAATAGCTTAAACTAATAATATAGAACACGATTAAATATATAAAAATCAATAAGCATTATTTAAAAACATGAGTGACATTTCATTTATAATTAAATTTGATAAATATTTTTTAATTTAATTCGAGTTGGACCCTTTCATTTTTTATTAAAAGTTGTACTTCAATTGGGTCGATTTTATTTTTTAAAAGAATATTTTTTACTAAAAAATTCAAGATATCTTTTTTCCTGCTCGTTTTCTTTTTATTTTCTAAGTTTTTCGAGTCGGAGTCTAGAAATGGATCCCTTACGCGGACCGGTTATGCGCTCGAACGGTCCGGCCCATCATACCAAAGTGCCATCGCACGGCCGCCATGACGACGCGATCCGAATGGTCCGATTCGAATTACACGGTTTCGATTAGTTCCACAAGTATCGAGATCCTTGTAGCTTCTAGAGGAGGTCGCCTGCACGTTTTTTTTGTCTAATTTATTTCTCGTTCGACCCCCCGGGAACACAACTCTCGCCCTCCGCCTTCCTCTTATCGGCCCGTCCCCGAAACCCTAACAAAGCAGCACCAGCAGCAGCAACTCCCGACGACCATCTCGGGAGCTCTCGCGGTTGGCGATCGCCGATGGCATCGAGGACGCACGAACACGACGGCGCAAGCCCTGCGTAAGCCTTCCTCCCTTTTGCTTCGATTCGTCTCCTTTTCTTCTCTCGATCGCTTATTCGATCGCGTTCTCATGGGCTCTTGGCCTCCGCAGGAAGATATTTATTGGAGGGCTTCCGAAGGACACCACACAAGGTGATGTTTTCTTGAATTGCTTCCCGGTGGCGGTTGTATGATTAACATCAGATTGATCAATGTTATAATTGCTCATGTTGAGGAAATGAGTGACTTTGCGGTTTGCACTGTGGTTAATGTGCTTCTTTTAGCTATTCATATTTGTTTATCCTGAGATTGATTCAGTAATTTATCTCGCCTATGAAAATTGAACTTGATTCGAACTAAAATTTAAGGTTTCTGATGCCAGAATGCAGTAGTTGGGACTGCTATTTAGGGAAAAAAATAATATGTTTCCATTCCTAAAGAACTCGCATAAGAATTGAATAAATCTACTTGGCTAAGAGGAGCTAAACGTGACCTAGGTTTGATTGGGACTGTATCACTAATTCCCTATTAATTTGTGGATTCAATATTCACTTATAATTTGCATTATTTTATCCCTTTAATATGCAGCAAGGGGTATATGTGGCATAAGCAAAGCCTGCTTAGTAATTGAGACATTGGTTTTCCATGTTGTCAACTCTATTAATATTGGTTATTGGAAATGAATGGTTAAATGTTGCCATTGTGAGATAATATCTTCTATATAATATAAAAATATGTTTCTCCCATACCAAAATTCTTGTGTCTAGCAAGTCAAAATATTGTTGATAAATGCTGATGGGAGTTTGCAAAGAATCATGCTGATTCCTACAGAAGAATATTATTCCATTAACGGAATAAGTTTTCTTACTCTTGCTTAATTGTCTTGGAGCTGTAGTTTTATTGTTAATTTTCTGTTTGGATCCATGGGTGGAATGAAGTTTTCTTTCTCTTCTTTTATCCATCTGTCTTGTGAAATGATACCTCATTAATCACTGTTATGGTATGATGATTAATCATGCAAATCTGAATCATTATTTAAGTTCGGGATCGATGCTTGTTTTTTTTGGTTTGTCACCATTCTAAAACCTTGCTTGTAACATAATGACAGCCCAATTTGTGGAACATTTTGGAAAATATGGGCCTATCATAGATTCAGTAATAATGAAGGAACGGAATACGGGCAAACCAAGAGGCTTTGGTTTTATCACCTATGATGATGCTTCCATTGTTGACAAGGTTATTGATGACACACATATGATTAATGGAAAAACTGTAAGTGAGAACTTTCTTAATTTGAGAATATTTTTCTGTTAATTATTTTAGCCACGGTTTTTGGAAATTTAAATATTATGCTCTTACTTCCAGGTATTAACATTTGTGTCTTCAGGTCAAGTAATCACATTGAGTATATGTTGTATAAATTCTTACCTAATGTTGCTAAATGAATGTTCTATACCTAGTTAGCATATAGTTTTCTCTCTCAAAAAAAAGTTAGTGTATAGCTGTTTCTGTTGAACCTTATTGTCACTTTCTTGTTCTTTTCTTTATTGCTTAGCGCTGCATCTTTTTATTTAGCAATGACATTGTGGAATTCAGAATCATAGGCATTCAAGTCCTCTGTAAAGCATTCTGTTGTTGCAAGTTCCAAACCACAAAAAATGGTTAAGTGTTAACTGATATTCGACTGTTGTTGCAAGTTGCAAACTGCAAAAAGTGGTTAAATGTTCATTGATATTCGACCTAATTAAGTATTTTGGTCTCTACACTATTTTTAAGATGTTCTTTCTGGATTTTCTCTATCGATCAAAATTTCCAATGTCATGTAAAATTTGATATATGTTTCATGAATGACATGCTGTTGGAGTATCTGAAAGTTGTCAGATAGATTGTTGAGTTATGAAGATAGGAATTGCCGATATTGAGTTTGGTTATGAAATCTCTTTGTGCACTTTACTTTGTTTTACCATGTCAATCTGAGTCTATGGATTAAGGTTGTACCTTCCGAGTAGTTTGGGTCAAGAATTCAGGACCGCAAAATCTCGTTTTAGATAGTATTTGCTTGAAATCTGTGTTGTTTATGTAGTAGACATATCATGGTGTATACATGATTAGTTCAGTGGAGGTACTTGTTTACAGGTCCAATAAGTTTGGTTGAAAGCTGTATGTTGCTTATGTGTTTGAAATATCATGGTGTGTATATGATTAGTTTAGTTGGGCCACATGTTTACAGGTTCAATAAAAGTCTTAATTACATTATTATGTGACAACGAAAAAACATTATTATAGACTTGAAGATACTCTTGATAAGTTCTTTCGTACCTTTTTGCAATCATAAATAAACTTTCCACTCAGATTTTGTTAATCACTATTCACTTTAGCTTTTGTTTTTTAACAATACAGGTAGAGATTAAAAGAACCATTCCCAAAGGAGCTGCCCCTTTGAAGGATTTCAAGACAAAGAAGATATTTGTTGGAGGAATACCGACCCAACTAACAGAGGGTATTGCTTAGTGGTTTTTGTTCTTTGACATTAAGCACGACATGTGAATGATAATGGTTTTGACAAATTCTTTTCACATGAATCTGATCAGATGAGTTCAAAGACTTCTTTTCTCAGTTTGGAAAGGTGGTTGATCATGAAATTATACGTGATCATGCAACCAATCGTTCACGAGGCTTTGGTTTTATAGTCTTTGATTCAGAGAAGGCAGTAGATGATTTATTAGCAAAAAGAGGAAATAGGATTGATCTGTCTGGTACTCAGGTTAGTTCATGTGAAGCTTAAAGTCACATTAGTATCTGTCATCGTTTTTCTCCCTCCCTAGCTTTCATACAAGTCGTAACATGAGTAGCACCTTCCTTCAACACATGAATTTCATGGTGTTGTTCGGTTCTCATTGTGTATGTAGGTTAAATTATAGATGTTCCTTTTGGTGGCTTGGCAGGTTTCTTGTGATAAGACACAGGTTAATATTGTTACTTTGCTGTAGGTGGAGATCAAGAAGGCTGAACCAAAGAAACCTTCCAACCAACCAACTTCTGCTTTTGATAGTGAACCTAGGGCTCGCCACTTTGGTGATAGTTTTGGTGGATACGGAGGTTCCTATAGTGGTTATGGTAGTGGTGGATATGGTCCATCATCATATAGGACACAAGGAAGTCTTGGTTCTAGACCCGGGGGTTATGGTGGTTATGGAGGTGTTGGTGGTGATTATGGTGGTTATGGTGGTGTTGGTGGTTATGGAAGTTACAGTGGCTTAGGGGATTATCGTTCTGAGTCCTCCCTTGGCTATTCTAGTCGCCTTGGTTCATATGGTGGGGGATTCGGTGGAGGATATGGTGGAAGTGCCCTAGGTGGATATGGGCGTGATGCTGGCGGTTACGGCAGTTCTGGATATGGGGGTAGTTATGATTCCCCAGGTGCTGGTTATGGCTCAGGTGGGCTCTATGGTGGTAGAGGCTATGGTGGAAGTGCTGGTCGATATCATCCATATGGGAGATAGAAAGGATTCCTATCATGCTGCACTTTAGATCCTGTAATAGTTTGTACTAGTTTGCTGGAGAGTTTGTTGATCGCCGAGGCGCAATAATCATCCTACAGCGATCTAGAAAGAGACTCCTTCGAGTTAATAATTCGTGGTTTTCAGCAAATACTTGTATCAACTTGACTGTATCGCTCCGCAGATTCAACTAGGTTGTCTAGTTCTTGGCTTTTTAGATTTCTAGAATGACTCCTTTATTAGTTTGTTTGGAACTAAATAGAATGGAAATGGTTGGCCTTTGTGTTATGTTGTTGAGATAGTTCTATTTTAAGTATTATAGCTGAGACTAGCTAGTGAAACTGTTTTAGTTAAGGTAGTAGTTTTCTTTACATTCGTAGCTGTTAAATGAATTTGAAAACATTACCCCAGCCTCATATCTCATAGCATGTGTTAATTTTTTTTTTCCTTTATGGGCAGGGACTTCACAAATATCCTTTCATAAACTAAAAAGTCGTTCGCAGTAGAAATCATATTTTCAGATTTTGAATTGTGTTATTTTGTTCCTTCTTTTATTTTTGTCAAGTATTTTTTTGTTCTCTTGTTTCTCTGTTTTTAGTTTCCTTGAGAACTGAGAATTAGGTGGGCTGTAACAGTCCCCGTGTTCCCTGGTTCAAATTTATGTGGGTTGTTTCTTTCGTGAGCAACAGTCATTTGGTATTTCATTGAAATGGAGTTAAGATGATGCTCAACATAAATTGTTTTTGGTTATCTGATGCTTTTTATGCTCTATGCTCTGGAAGATGCTCAACATAAGATTTGTTTGGTTACATGATGCTTTCTATGCTCTATGCTCTATAAGGAAGGATGTATTTTCATCGTATGTCTGTTATTATCACCAAGGTTGGTCTGTGCACTTTCAATAGATTCTTTTTTTATGCTGCAAGAAAGTTGTTTGGTTGTTGTATCCTTTGCATGATTCTTTTCATCTATTCTCATGGATGGATTGTTCGACCTCGGACCGTGGCAAGATGTAAAACTATTATAGAGATGATGATTACTGTAATCTTGTTGCAAACTCCGCTTTGTTGATACTCGTCTATAAGATCCAAACTTCAAAGGTTATAGTCGACTGAACACATCATTGTGTCATCTATACTTCCCTTCTGCCACAATTGTCTTAATGCTATTTTCAAAAATTTTATGTACAAGGAAAATTCCAGTGCTTCTCTGCTTTCTGTGCTAATCTGCTTTGGTGCCATCTTTTTCATAAAGGACTTCCTGTCGCCAATCTTTCCTACTTCCGGGTACATGGCACATGTGCAAGGCTGGTAGTAAGAAAGAGACTTCTTCTCTTTCCCTGACAACGATGTATATGTTATATGATCATTGAAATTAGCTTCGAGTCCAATCTTCACATAGGAAAAATGACAACAATAAAAAAAAAAGATCAAGTGGGATGTCTCTGGAGGACCACGTCGATCTGAAGAAGATGGACGAAGTAGGATTGGGGTGGAGAGAATGTGGCAGTTAGGAGGTCAAGTATCCATTAGGGACTACTTATGCCACAAATGAGCGGTCTAACAAAGTATCTCGCCTTCCTATTTGAACAGGGAAAAAAATTGATGATTGACCCTGTCGGGATTTGGTAGCAATGTTTGGCACGCGCGGATGTGACATCTTGCTCGAGTTGCCAGTTTTCATCCTTAAATCAATCCCTGAAAGAACATGTGTATTAGTTTGTTGGTCACTGATTTATGATTAATTTAGTTTTAGGGGAGCAATTCAATTGTTTATAAGCCTTTCATTTTATTGACATTCAATCCATCAACGCCAATCTAGTTGGTGCTGGAAGATGTTTTTTTTTACAAAATATACAACTTGAATTCCGGTGAGAATTGCTGACACCTAATTTTCAGGAGCACATTAGTATAGGATAAATTATTATATTATAATATCCTAATTAAATTAATCTAGGACCATGTCCCAAGATGTCAGTTAACATGCATAGTACATTGTTAACTCAATTAGTTAGCTAGAAATTTTGGAAGATGACCTCAGATTGTTGTGAGGTTTAAATTTGCGCCATCTCGATTTCAAATTGGATTAACGAAAGCTAATAACTCTGATTTTTAAGTTAACATGCACAAATAAATGAAGTGGTTTTTTTGCATGCATATTTCAATTCTGTGAATGAAGATATTTCGGATTCAGGAACGGTTTTTTTTTTAATTTTCGTCTGTTATGTTATTTATTATTGCTTACCAGACTCACGTGATCTTGCAATGGCAATAGTACATATAAAACGTCGAAATAAGGCCTTCAAATAAATAATTCCCTGAGTTATCCTATGAACAGAGTAGTAAAACGTGTGAATTGATAGTTAATTAATTAATTAGTAACGTATATTACGGGCTCAACTCGTTCAAAGTGAGGGGAGATGGGCCCATGGTGTATCCTGTTGCCTCCCTGAGCGAAGATAGACCATGTGCCGAGCCACCAAACAACTCATCATAGTCCCAAAAAATAATTAAAAAAAAAACCAGAATTATGAGAGGATCTCACTCACTCGCTCTGTGCAGCATTGCAGTGCAGTGCAGATATGGATGGGTGGGCCAGTCCTCTCTTATTCGCCCAAAATCGCTATCACCCCTCAGTTCCGTGCACTGTGATCTGTTGTGTTTATATACTTTCTTTTTTTTCTTACACTCCTTCATTTTGTATCTCTCTCTTTCTCTCTCTGGTCCTCGGTCTCACTAAACTGGCAGAATTGGCAGGTTTGGGAAGTCTCCTTCAAGGCATTCAATGTGCACACCCTGTATCTGAGCTCAGGGCAAGTATTCAATTTGTGTGGCGCTTAGAGGGGTTGGTGTGTACATCCAGACAGTCATGAGAGAGAGAGAGAGAGAGAGAGAGAGAGAGAGAGAGAGAGAGAGCATGAAACAACTCGCCAAGTGTGCACTGTCCGCATGAGCAGATCTAAATTTTTCATGCAACTTGCACTCTTCTCGGCGCTGCTCGTGCCAACTCCGACAGCCGTTGCAACAACGACTTCTGTAGGTCTTTAATTTGCTCGAAAAAGAAGAGAAAAAAAAAAGAAAACAGAAAGAGAAATATTTCATCCAAGTCGGTTAATTTTCTAGATTGAGTCGGTAGAATGTTGTGTCGCTAGTTAGTTAGTTAGTCCTCGACAGTTTGCAACACTTCGATCTAAGCACCATATGACCAATTATGGTACAGAATTTAAAGCCTCCATAATCCATATTACTCGAAAATGGTCGATATATTTAGCTGTTTACTCAGCTGAGCATTCGAGTCGAAAAAATCTTATAATTAAATTCTGAAATTATGAATAATTTTATTTTTTATAGTGTTGTGCAAAATAAAAAAATTGAAAAAATGGTTCCAAAATAAATTTTTATTTATTTTTTCTCACAATGATACATTTCTTTTATATTTTGAAAACTTTTTTTTTTATGTTTTCAAGTCCTTTTATAAGAATTTATTTCTGTTAGTAGTTTATTTTTATCAAAACATACAGGGTTCTATTTTTTATAGATATCGAATATAGTTTGAGAACTAAGATATTTTACTTTTTTTTAATCAACATTCAAATAGGAGATATTCAGTAAATTGGATTCAAGAAAATTATAATATGTGTTTCTTTTACTTTTTGTCGGACATTGAAGATAAAATTAACTTTACGGTGACTGTTCTTGTGTAGCATACGCATAACTTTTGCTACCTTTGAGATTTAGATACAAAAATTATACGTTGATAAGAAAATATTATGCAGTAAAAAAAATCAGAAATGGGCTATATATATTCACCTTAAATTTCTACCTATCAATTCTGAATTTTATTTCTAATCCATGAATAAAATTAACTATTTTGAATTAATTGAATTCGGGTTGTTTATTTGAAAGTAGATTATTATAATCAAGCAATAGTTTAAGTAAGCACTTAGTGTGTATGTGTGTCTACGAGAGAGAGAGAGGGACTGTTTTTTTTTTTTTGTGTCTAAAGATAGAGACTAATTTTGACAGTGGATTAAGATATCATCAACATGTAGAGCAGATTCCTTGACCCCAATATGATATGAGGATTAATGATTGCAATCGTAATCATTATGATTGCTATCATCCTACGAACCATTATCATTTCTCCATACTTATAGATCCAAAATGAGACACGTAGGAAGCACAATGAGACGTCATTTTTTTTAAATCGCCAAGTTCTTTATAATCAAATTGACTAGCATCAATATTTTAATTATATAACTATAAACCTAAGTTTCAAATCTTACTTAAGAAGATATATAATATGAATATCCACTATGTCGAATGGTGTTAATTCATGGGTCAGTCTACTATATACACTGAAAAATGTTATAATTCGATTACCATTAAATATTCTCACTAGAAAATCATCCATCACATTCACAACCTCTAGAAGATATCTGTTACATTTCTTATTAAAAAAATGATACTACTTTTTTTTCAGGTAGAATTGAAGCTACTAATTTCGATTAATTGATGTCGTTAATACGATAGATGCAGTTTTTAACAATTTTTTTTTACATTCAGATGATTCAAATTAGAGACCTCTTTAAACGAGGATGAGCTTATTACAATTTCATCTTAAATACTAATTTGAGATCGAAAGTGCTTCTTTATTTAATAATATAATGATTTCAGTTCCTCATTTCTCGACGCCTTTTAATTTATTTGACAAAGCAATCGAGCCAAGTGTAATCTTTATTATAAATTTTGGTAGACAAAAATATTAGAATAATTATCTTAATAAATCAATATAGTATATCGTCGGAGGTTTAAACTAAGTAAAAAAAACAATAATTCTCAAATCCTTAAAAAAATCAATTATTATCTCTTTTTGTTTCAGAAAAAAAGACACAATTTCATAACGAAAATAAAAATGTAAAACACATTTTACTGTAAAACAATTCATCATTCCATATTTGATTATACATGAAATTATTGGTTACTCCGAACTTTTTCGGACACCATTTTTTCAGATATAGAAAACACAAAGAAAAATATTTGTGAGAAAAGCCCCTAACTAAAAATAACCTAAATAATATATTAAAATATCATTATCTCCATAAAAAATATCGTTGTCAAAATCTAGAAAATAATTTGGAGGGGTTTGCATATTAAAACTAATAAACAACATCTTAATTTAATTTTGAAAATGAAAAAAAAAAACATGATACCAAGATATTTTATATGGGAATCTTAGTATTCAAAGGAATTCTTATGTTTTTAATTAAAATTCTTCTCTTAAAAATACATATCCTCTTTGAAGAAACAAATTTCATATTATTTCCGAAAAAAAGATTTAATATTCTACAAGGATTAATTTTCTTTTGGACTTTTAAACGTGTAATTTAGTCAAGCAAAATTATTGATTTGCTTTGACCACTCTCCTTTCTATTCCACTCTAAAAACTACGCTCACCCGTTTATTTACCCACCACCTCCTCCCCTTCCTCTTGTCTCCGCACTTCTCTCACAAAAACCTTTTCTTTAGCTTTCCTTCATCTCTCTCCTCTCTCTCTGTGGACACTGAGCAGCAGGAGAGCGGAAGGTGTCCTGGTAAAGATCCCTCTCGCGAGACCCCAAAAGGGACCATAAAGCTGCGATCTTTGTGAAGCAAGACACCAAGGTATGCTTCCCAAGCTCTCGCGCGCTTGCTTTAAGCTTTCTTTTCCGCCAGCTACGTCTTCGTACCGCAACCGTCGTCCATGGAAGGATTGGATCTGCGTTTAGGGTTTTGGTGGTAGTGGATTCGGTCTTGGTGCCTTTCGATCGCCCAACCTTTTTGCTCGCTCGCCTCTGCTAGGAGAAAAAGTGCTCTTTTTTGTGGCCTTTGTTTGGTTTTTATTGTTGATGGATTCGAGTTGGCGTAATTTATTGGATCTTTGCCTGCTGGTTTGCAATTTCGCTCCCTTCGTCCTCGTGTTTCCTCTCGGCCTTTCTTCGTTGATTTTTGAGAAAAAAAAATGTTGGTTGATTGAGTGAACCAGGCGTTGCCTGCGTCTGCTGCTTCTTGCAAAATTGTCGTCTTTCCTGTTCGGTTTGATCGTTGTTTGCTCTCAATTGGGTAAAGAACTCATCTTTTCCATCGATCGATTTGTTAATTGGTCTGTTTGTACGGATGTTCAATCTGTAAGTCTTCTCAGCTTTAGCTGTCTTTCTGAAGTGAACTACGATGGAGGAAATATTTCACTCGGATGAGATTTAATTTTTCTGAGATTTTGTCCGATGAACAATGTGGGCATGTAGTTTTCTTTTATTTTTTGTTTTTCTCTTGTTTTTTTTGTGATAGGCATCCCTTTCTAGATCCGTTTTTCTTGAATTTAGATAGTACTAGGTCACATCTTCAGTTGGTTGTCATCTTGTCGCTCCCATCTTGATATCTGACCTCCTTATATTTGCTGATTCTTATCATCTTCTACTCCTAAATCCTGAAACTAATATCTACTGAACATGGTTAACTACTATGCTGAAGTTTCTTTTCATAATGATTTAAGTAATTGGTATCTGCAGGTATACATATCTCTAGTACACATGATTATGGCAGATGTGGTTCTAAGCCGCAGCAAAAAGATCGATGATGAAAAGTATATTCAGACAAATGGAGCATAGCTCTTATAGTATTGATCTAGTTGGAAGAATAACAAGTATTAATGGCTTCTAAGACAATTGTCAAATCGTTCTTGGGTGAGGCACAAAAGATTTCTGGTGGGCAAGTAACTGAACAAGCTTCTCGTCGGCCCTCACCACTAGAGATACCTAAGCCAGGAAAATTGGATCCCCACACTCCTAAACTGGCAAATGAAACACAACATAACACTTTAAAACATACAGCTGAAGAGTTTTCAGAGGGTCAAAAACCAAATCATCATGTCAAAGGACTTGATGTTCCAAATCAAGATGCACTTTCAAACATTAAAAAAACTTTTGATCTCCCTGACTTAAGCAGCCCCTCCATTGATCTGAAGCAAACGAGACAGCAAGGTGATCCTGCGGAGTTGCTTCAATTGAATGAAACAGTGAGTCCAGAGGCAAATACAGACCTAGAAAATAATATTTCAGGGCAGGGGAGCATGAAGCATAGCTCAGTTTCTGCTAAAGTTAGTGATGGCAATAGCAGTCTTACGAAGACTAGTGAGAGTGCCAAGATAAGTGACCGGGTGGAGAGTGGTAAGAGTAGTATGTGCAGGGCTAGTACAAGCAGCGATGTCAGCGAAGAAAGCACTTGTAGTAGCATAAGCAGCAGCATTAGCAAGCCTCACAAAGCAAATGATTCAAGATGGGAAGCTATTCAAGCTATTCGCGCAAAAGATGGTGTTCTTGGTTTAAACCATTTTAGGCTACTCAAAAGATTGGGTTGTGGGGACATTGGAAGTGTTTATTTGTCAGAATTGAGTGGAACTATATGTTACTTTGCAATGAAGGTTATGGATAAAGCATCACTTGCAAGTCGTAAGAAGCTGCTCAGAGCACAGACAGAAAGAGAGATATTGCAATGTCTGGATCACCCGTTTCTTCCAACATTGTATACTCATTTTGAGACAGAGAAGTTTTCATGTTTGGTTATGGAGTTTTGTCCTGGTGGAGATTTGCATACACTTCGGCAGAGACAACCTGGAAAGTATTTCACAGAGCAAGCTGTCAAGTATGAATCTATAGACTTATTGTTTTTTTCTTGGAGATTAATCATTTTCATTACTAGAAGAAAAGTTCTTAGTTTTCTCTTTAGGAATAAAGCTGTGTAGTTAGGCAATTTATTTGTTGATGCAAACTTGTTTTCTTTATGACACCTACAATGAACCACATCCACAATCATTAAGAAACCCAGAGGTTCCTTTGCTAATTAGCTTTTCATTATCTACTTCATGTTTATATTGACAAAATCCATCAGTATAAGGAAAACAAATAAATTTGTTTCCATTTGCTTACTTGTGCATGTGTTATGTCATCAAAATTTAAAGGGTCACATTGGCAGGATTTTCCATCTTATAACTGCAGCAAGGAATCTTGTTATTTCCGTATGCTTTTCTATAATGCAATTGTCAACAAAAGCAAAAATATTGATATGAATTTTGACTTGTCCAGGGAAATCTGCCTCCTCATTGTCTTAGAAAACTTATTTATGAAAGATAAACAAATATTTTTTTTGAGAGAACAAAGATTTTTAGGGCCCAAGACTCATTTAGGTGCAAAGGTCTTACAGCCTAGGCATAAATTTCAAGATGAGGCGCATCTTGAATTCCAGGACACATGTTGAAAAAAAAGATCGCACTGAACCTGAAACTAGATGGACGATGAATGAAGATTTAACTAGGATTTAAATGGATTTTTTTTTTAAAAATTTTTAAGTATTTAAATGGAATCAAAAGAAATTGAATCCTCATTTATCCTCACAAATGATAGAGCAGTATCTTCATTAAAGCTGCATGTCAGAATACAAGAACTAATACCAAGGTCGAGTTGCCAAAGAACAAATGTCAATGTAAAATTGAGAATTAGAGCTACATAGTAAAGAGGTTAAAAATGAGAAGAATAGAGGAAAACAGAAGCCCTGAGATGAGTGCATTGATGAATAGGGATATGAGATAACAGTGAAGCATCAAGTGATACAGGCAAAGGAGTGCAAGAGAAAGTGGCAAGCTAAAATAGCACAAATAAGCAAAGAAAAGTTTCTTAGCGATCATATTCTGATAGGGAACATTCTTTTCAGATAGTCAGTTCTAATGGCATGTTTTAGGAACAATATGCCATTTTGTTTCCGGATTTTGTATAAGGAAAGAAAAAGGGAATTTGAAATATTTTAGCATGGTGATCATTAGAACATAAAATTAATAATAACTATGTATTTCTTGTACCACAAGATCATGTTTAAGGGGTATAAATAGTTGGGTATGCCGCTAGGCTTCCTATTCTTCTAAAACCTGAGGAAACTCATCTCCCAAATAAAGATCAAATGTGGTTTTCTCAATTTTCAGAAACAGAAGAAATCTAGAGAATTCAAGTCTTGATTTATAGAACCCCTAAAAAAAGTCTTGATGTAAAGAGAAATGTATGAGTTTGTTCTTAAGAGGTATATGGTGCAGGCAAAAACTAAGTTCTAGAGGCAGATTTCTATAAGTATAATGTCCGATTGATTTTGAGAAGCCTTTCGCTTAACTATTACCTGGCTTATTTTGAGGCGAAAACTAAGTGTGGTTTTTCAATTTTCGTTCAACATCTGACTTTAAAATAGCAAATGAACCTGCTGCCATGGCTAGTTTGGCTTCTTTCTGGCTCCTAAAATGAGAATGGATTTCCAACAAGGTTTTCTGCAATAAATTTTTTAAAGTTTCCAAAAAAACAATTAGTTTAAAGTTTAGCCCAAATCTAACCGCAGGGACCTTGAACCAGGTGTTAAACTGCTTATCAGCATTGAAATCTTTCAATAGACATATTAATCAGGAGCAAGTGTGACAAGTTTTAACTGCCAGTGATGTAATGCATTTCTTTACAAAATTAAAATAACATTAGCTTGGTAAGACAAGATTCAAATGGTCAAAATCTGAATGGCTACAATGAAAATGCAACTAGAACTAGTATATGTGTCTCACTATCTTTCTTGTGCACTCAAATGTACTTGTGTAGTGTGTGATTTTGCATCTGAAATTTTGATAATCACATCTGTATTTGCCACTACATGAATTCAGTTCTGCACTTGGTAACATAAATGTTATAGTTTGGAGATTTGCTAAGATGTAAAACATGCTAATGTTGCTTTCTTGTTTTGCTCCATGTAGATTTTATGTAGCAGAGGTCCTTCTTGCATTGGAATACCTACACATGTTGGGTATCATCTACCGTGACTTGAAGCCGGAGAATGTTCTCGTCCGAGAGGATGGCCACATCATGCTATCTGATTTTGATCTTTCTCTCCGCTGTGCAGTTAGCCCAACCCTCATCAAATCCTCCAATCCTGACTCTGAGTCATTTCGGAGAAACAATCCTGCATACTGTGCTCAACCTGCTTGTATTGAACCATCCTGCATCCAACCTTCATGTGTGGTCCCAAAGTCATGTTTCTCACCTCGATTATTCTCCTCAAAATCCAAAAAGGAGCGGAAGCAGAAGGTGGATACTGGAACTCAGATCAGCCCACTTCCTGAGCTGATTGCAGAGCCTACAGAAGCCCGGTCTATGTCATTTGTTGGTACCCATGAATACTTAGCCCCTGAGATCATTAAAGGAGAGGGCCATGGGAGTGCAGTTGATTGGTGGACATTTGGCATCTTCCTCTATGAGCTTTTATTTGGGAAGACACCATTCAAGGGCTCAGGTAACCGGGCTACCTTGTTCAACGTGGTAGGCCAACCATTGCGGTTTCCAGAGTCTCCGATTGCGAGCTTCGCAGCCAGGGACCTTATTAGGGGGTTACTTGTTAAAGAACCTCAACACCGGCTTGCTTATAAGCGTGGGGCTACAGAGATAAAGCAACATCCATTCTTCGAAGGTGTCAACTGGGCCTTGATCAGGTGTGCAACTCCACCTGAAACTCCAAAACCTGTAGAAATTGAAAGACTCCCAGGTCCTGTCGCATCAACAAGCCAAAAGGCAAATCCTAAGTCCGACAAGTCTTCAGATAACTATCTAGAATTTGATTTCTTTTAGTGGGATTCTTCTAATATGTCTGTTTTATTCGTTATATTGAGGCAAGCTGTAGATTTTTCCAAGTGCCTTCTTGAGTGTGGGTGATTTCCTGCACACACTGTTCTTCTGTTTGTTTTACAATTATCGTCTGACTCATTCCAATCTACCTCTGTAATGGATGAATGCTGATATGTCCATCTTTTTTATGAAGATAATTCAAGTCCAAGTCTCTTCAATGCAGTGTTTGTTTTGGCGCCATAACCCGAACTCGATTTTTCATTCATTATTTTGATCTCATTGTTCGCTGTTCTCTCTTTTTCGGAATAAATAATTTATTGGAAGTTTACTTTTGATGTGACAGCAAAATTACCATGATGTGATCAATTTTGTTTTACTTTTCATTTTCATTAATATGAGCTACACTGAATTGCTGTTAGCTTTATCAACTAATGGCAATGCATTGATTTCCATAGCGAGGTAGAAAAGTGTTTGCATTGTATTGTGAAACTAGATGGTATATAGCAAGAGGAGCACCAGCAACTTATTTTTCTTGTGTGTCCATATCTCAAGAGAAGATCTGTTGACACACAGATTGGAACATAATCCAGGGTAAAATATGGAGGCATTGCTGTTTTTATCAGACAAAAGTGCAGACCTTTAAGTAGTGGCGGATTATTATAATAGAATCACAAAGAAAACAATATGCTACGCAAATGAAATGACATCATTATAATGGCACGCATCTGCACCCCATATGTCGACAAAAATGGTAACAAAGACCAGGGCAATTCGTCTTTTGGCACCTGCACCAAAATTCTCCAGGAAAAGAGATGCTGGAGAGCATGATTGAGATGACAAATTGCACATTGTTCCAGAGCAGGTTATAATCACTCAAACAAGATAATGCCCACTAAGAACCTTAGAATACAATGTACCAACACATGAATTAATAATACAACACCCACACATCAACACTTTCTTCTTATCCATCACAAGAATTTAATCTGCAGTTTATTTACCAGAGTTCTAAACTGAACAAGAACATCAACTACTACATGATATTGCTATTCAATGTTACACTAGCAAATTAAAGTACTCTTTTTTTGTTCTATTCCTATGTCATCTCAAGATGTTCAAAGCAAATTAGCTAAAGTTGAATGAATCTGAGCACCGTGGTTATGCAATTACATAAAGCTATTTGTACGGCTGGTTCATTAATTAACCAGGGTTAGTTTTATGGACCAACAATAACTTAACCATAAATAGCATCAGAACTAAAAGCTCCATGATTCCAAGATTGTTGTCCAAGTAATGCTTGATGTATCCTAAGTAATTGAAGAGTTTTTAACAAAGTTTTCTTACTCCATATTAGTAAGCGAAGTTCACTTTTAACGCTTTGAAAATATGTTTTACTCAGAAAATTCTAATTAAGGATTGATGATGTCTACTACAAAACTAGATATTTGAACATTTAAAATGAAACATTTAACATTTTTATCATAACTAAAAAGGTTCAATGGGCGTGTAAATCACAACTTGATGAGTGACATGATCCGACAAACCATATGCCTATTTAAGAAAATAAATTTTTATTTTTTTTAACCACCATGAAAGAAAGAAGTCTTTATCATTTTAATCAGGATCATCGAATTATATGACTTACATGTTATGATTTACATCATCATTAAACCCAACTAAAAAACATTGAACTCAAATTTCTCATAGGCAATATTCTTTTATTTTAAACTACTAGTAAATTGATTAAAAATGACTTGTGCATGCAACGTCGTCATTTGCCTTTCGGCCACGGAATCTATCTCATTTGACATAGTTAACATAACTTTATAAAAGGGAATGAAGAAAAATAAAAGAATGGGTCATGGAGATGCAATTTTTTCCATGGTTCTTCTTCTTCTTCTTCTTCTTCTTCTTCTTCTTCTTCTTCTTCAAATCAATCTATCACAAAAAAAGAAAGCTTCTTCGGCAACACAAAATGTAACGTTTCAAGTAACACTTACCTTTTTTTTTCAATTATTCCTTTCTAAATCTCAAGTTATTTATTGTCCTTTAGTTAACTCGCTATCAGGTGTTGATCGAACATTTGTCCAAAAATCTTCTTGCGTAAATGAACTTTCTCAAATGCGATCGTATGATCATATTTCAGCTAATCATCATTAATTAAAAGTAATGCTTAACTAAATCAATAATTTAATTTGAGTAATGCTTAATGGTTACTTAAAAGTATAAATTCTTGTTGACAATGATATCGGAAATCACTTTCCATATGATCACGAGGTGTGATTTCCATAAACTTTGGGCTAAAGTTAATATCTTGTGGCATTGGCCGGTGATGGTTGAGCCAACTCCTTTTAAGGTGGCGTAACATGAAGCACTAAATGTGGATATCTCTATTGTTATTCTTTCTATTAAACTTTTAATCAGATATCCTTAGATAATATCTTGATATTATTTATATTAAAAATTATTATTTTTTAATTATCTTGAAAGTTGACGATAAGTGAATATTAAAATTTCAATTTTGTCCAAACATCATCGACAGTTAAATTATAAATCAGTCACAACATGATAGTATATATTTATTCCTAATGTCCTAAATTATTTCCATCCACATTTTTCATTCTTCTTTTACCACATAATATCAATTGACCCCATGGATACCTCGTGAATTAAAGATTTCAGAATCGACTTTTATCAACAAATTTTTTATTTTATTTTTATTGGAGCATGAACATTGGAAAGCTAGAAAAGATTTAATTGGAAGGTCTTAAATTTTCTTACCATCAAACATGATCGTGAAATGTACTCACCTTGAAAGCACCAAAAATATAATTACATTTTAAAGTTAAATATAATAATTATTAAGCTACACAAATAAACTTTAGGCTCTTCATCTCAAAAGAAATTCGTCATGTATTATCAAAGTTTACGTTTAAAAAGTTGATGCATGAAAAGTTATAACCTGACCTCCAGAATAATCTAGATATAATATTTGTGCACGGGTGATTTCTATTAAGTGTCACTTTATGATGTTATAAATAACCATCAATAATTAATCTTGTCATTAAAGTTGTGACAATAAAAATTAGTTATGAGAAATGATGATGATTAGAAAAATAAAGATAAATAGATAAATATATAAAAAATTATTGGTAAATTTTGGGGAAGTCATCGTTGTGATTAATCATTGACTTGCATAAAAGAAAATTAAGAAAAATAATAACAAATATGTCACTTTCTGAATTAAACAGATAAAAAAATTGTATATAACAATCGTCACCCATTGCTCCCACTCACTTCTGCCGGACCCGAGTCAAACCTGCCACATCGGGTCCACTCCACACAACATCCTCTTAATATACATGAGCCGATAAAAAAATTTATTTCACGAATTATTTGTTAAATTCGTGTGAATCTTTGCATCCTTTTGCTTCAAACAACTACATCTGGTTGGAATATTAGTAAAAGAATGGCTAGATTCGATTGGATCCAATGCTAGATTGGGCTATTTGTTCAGCTTGGAATTGATTTTATGGTGATGTATGATAGTTCGCAAATTGTTGAGTTGCATTGATTAAATATGTTATCTTTATGTTTCGTTAAATGTGAATTCTTGCTTAAATGTGTGTCAATTTTAGTAGTTGCTCTCGTGGATTATACAAATTGCAAAATTCAATATTACAATTCACTTATTTTGGTGTTAGTTTAGGTAACAAATAGGATTCCCAACTTTTCATCGTCCAAATGTGGGTTTACTTAAGTTCAAGCAAATATTACCGACATAATGTAGTCAACGTCAAAAGGCACATAATAAGTCTATGAGATATATGACATATAGGAACACAATAAGACATTGCTAAGCGTAGCTCTTCATTTATGTCTAGTAGTTGCTCTTATTTGATTTTTTGTTGATAATTTTTTAGGAGAAAAATATTATCTTATTTAGATAAACATTTTAATATGAGAAATGGAGAGTAAGGTTAAACCCCTCCAATTAATATTTTGAGGTTGAATATATGTGATTTTTTTTTAGTTCATTCTCTCTATTCTCTTATCTTTTCTTCCCACGCAAACCATGAAACTTTACTTGGTTAAGTTCATCTTGGTTCAAAAAGTGCGAATATAACTAGTATATAGAGGTGAAATAATCAATAGATTGAAAAGTATCGTTTATTTCCTTTGATCTATAAGATTGGACTTTTGTATGCATAATTTGATGAAGTTATTGTGTTTTTAAATTATCTTCTTAAGTTTTTGTTTAACAGAAATGTCCTAATATTTTTTTACATAGAATTCTTATTAAAATCTTTATTCAAATCAATAGTTACCTCCTATAGGTTATAACTCAAATTATTCTAAGGTGATCATTAATAAATATAATAAAATAAAGAGAATCAATTAGAATTTTATCTTTTATATAATAAATGTCAATATGTACTAAATCAAGTATATGTGAACTGAAGGAATTCTATTAAATGTAACTTAAACTATTTATCAATTAAACAATGTACATATATATCAGATGGTACCTAAAATCCTTTCTCATCAATGTGATCAAGTATTTTGTGCCACAACTCTGAAGTAAATATCTCTTCAATCATATTTACTTCACGAATGCAATGGTGTGTTTTAGTTTTGTTAAATGTGTTATTTCTTTGTCCTCTCAACAAAAATAGTGAAGATCTCTTGAGTTTTCACACTCCCCATTTGAAGTTGCTCCTATAGTCGTCCTCAATTAAATTTTCAACTAAAATTAGGTTTAATCAGACATCAAATACATATATTATATCTTTCAACATAATTTTACAACTTGTGTTAGTTTTCAACTAAATATCATCAATAACAATAATTAGATACTTAGATTTATTCTCCATCTTTATTAGCCCAAATGTATCAACTGTATATGTTGAGAAGATCTTTGCGAAGAGTACAATAAAACAAACCTATAGTATCCGAAACTCATACTAAGTCTTAGCTAATAATGGTGACATAATTTTTTCAGTAAGAAAATATAAATCACCAAATGTAGTCATTTGTAATGTTGTCTCCATCGTTGTCATTCTTCTCCATTTCAGTGTTGTAAAATCCTTCATGTGACTTGTGAGTTGTCACACTTCAATTTTCTGCACTCTTTCTTGAAGTGTCACAACTTGCCACAGTAATGATAAGTAAGATTTTTTTTAACTTCGATTTTTCTCTAGACCTCGATTGACAATGGTTGTGACTTGTGATAATTTTTTTGTTTGTTATTTGTTTCTGTCATGATCTTTCACAATCAACGCTTCTTATTAAGAATATAAATATAAATATAGTGCTCTTCTTATTTATTTAAGCTTTTAATATTGTTGATAGCATGTTTAATTTAACGTGATATCAAAGCTAGAGATTTTAAGTTCAAATTAATAAATAACATTTTTTGGGTTTCGTGCATGATATCATCTTTTTCAACTTGATTGCATGCTTATCCACAATTTTACAATGCGGTGCAACTCCTTTTAAGTCAGCACCTCGCGGCGTAATTGACTTGGACTCATAGTCTAGCTTTGATTTTTTATTTCTCTTCATGGGCCTCGCATATTAATAAAAGGCCCACCATATTTTGGTCGACCGTAGTTTCTAAATTAAATCGTTTATGTGAATGCCACAAATATAATTTAATAAATAAATTCTCTATACTCTCTCCTATGTGATAATAATAAATTTATAAAAAGATAAAAATAAAATAAAAAAGGTGCGACAACCCCTTTATTTTTTTATTTTTTTTATCAATTTATTTTTACCACTAAGAGAGAGTATTGATGTGGAGAAAAGAGAAACATGTGTGTGACTACCATGTAAACTCTGAAAATGACAATAGTAAGTAAATATGATCGTGTCAAAATTTTACAAATTGAATGATCATCTTGTTATAAAGTAAAAATTTAGTGATCCTAACGGTATAAAGGATAAAGTTGGATAATCATTTATGAAATTTATTCTTAATGCAAATTATGATTTTTTTTGGGTAAATTAGAGCAGTTATATATGCTCATGGTTTTGTTGATTGATCTTTGTCGATAATGGACTATGCTTTCCTTTTCTATTTATGTAACAGAGAAGGATATATGTCATCTTCATCACCTTGGGCCACCCTTTCTACCAACATAACAATTGACAAAGCAGCAAGCTTTATGTTCAATATTATGTGGCACCTTTGAAGCAAGGGTCTTTCCATGTAGATCTGCCAGAGCCAGACCCTGAGGGCCGATTTGGTACAATAATAAGAGAGGAATAAGTATCTTATTCCTACATTTGCTCCCAAATACCTTTAGAATAATACAATTCTTCTACTTTTTAAAACCACCTCGAATTTCTCAAATCTACCTATTTTTGTTGCAAAATCAAGGACAAATTTTTTTTGCTTTTGGAAAGAATATTTTTTTTGTTGCTGCTTTCTTTTTTCTTTCCAATTTATCGTATTTAATTATTTATTTTAATAAATACATAATAATCTATAGTTAATAAGTTTTCATTATTAATTAAATTTTCATTTTTCACAAAAATATAACATTAATAATAAAATATAATATTGTAAATATTTTGATATTAATAATTTGCATATTAACTAATAATTATATTATCACAATTATTTGGTAATAATATATTATTGAAAATAGAATAGTGGGAAATATTAATTAGCATGTCTCTACATTATTAGTTAATTCATATAATATTATAATTATTTAGTAGTTAGTTTTCTTATTAAAAAGCTGAAGACTAGTTATATATTATTAGAAACATGTTAATTTGTATAACTACAATTAGCACTAATAGTTATTTATCATTACACAATTCAATAAGTAGAAATATATTAATTAATTAATTAATTAATTAATTAATTAATTATTTGTTAACTTGTATAATTATATGATTAATTACAATTAATTAAGTTTTAGCATCTTACAAATTTTGCACAAAAGTGTGACATTATATAAATAAATATAATTTAATAATTTATGAATACAAGTTAAATGTTGTGTAAGTTATAATTTCTGACTGCTTTAGAATTTACCCATCAAATTGTATGGTGTACATAGCTAATCTTAATGTCCAAAGCAAAGAAACAATCCATTCATATACAATGCAAAATGATCTTGCCTCTCATCTGAGTTAATTGCTTCAGCTTTGTATCATGCACTTGTAACAATAAGGTTCAAATTTGACATAAGGCACCTGATTACACCATTTTCATGAGTTATTTCATCAAAAAAATTACCTGTTGTATGAGATGTTTATCCCTGCTGGAAAAAACTTTTATGTTATATATATGCTTTTTATTTTTGTTTGGACTTTTAATATGTGCATTGCTTTAGTGTATCATTATTTCTGTTTTGTTTACTACTTGTGTTTCTTTCTAAATAAACGCATTAGTGTTTTGGCTTACTACCTAATAAAGTAAAGTACTATTTTTGTTTCCTTATGTTAAATTAGATGTGCTACTAACAATCTTAAATGTCAACATCTTTATGATAATATTCTTAACACTATTCCTCACACCCAACACGTGGATAATTGAGGAAGAAAATTAATTTTTGATACGAGCAACGTGGAGGTTCAAACTCAGGACATGTTAAATTAGATGTGCTACCAACAATCATAAAAGCTTAAGTCGATAGAAAAAGCAACATATTTATATTTATATTCTTAACATGTTAAAGTTGTAGAAAATTGGAAACCAAAAACTAGTCTGCATTAAACTGATTCGTCGGCTTCTCTGTTGCCCTTAGCCTAAAACACACCTCCCGGTTCACTGTAAGCATTAGATATCAAGAACTATACAAACTCATCATATTTCCTCTCCACATGCACACTACAAGGCTGCAAGCATACTTCCTCCTAATCCATCATCTTAAAAATTCTCATAACACTCATATTTTAAAAATACCCTAAAAAGTTTAATAAATTACCATGCATGTCATGGTGACTCAATTAGGAGGCTATATCCTCCTAATTTAGGAGGATATAGCATTACAATAACATGGAACCATAGACCATACTGACACTCATAGGGGAGTCGTTGGCCAAGTTGGCTTGATCATGCTTCGCTTTCAACCGGCCTTCGAATTGGCCCGGCGGTTCGTCGACTGCCTCCAACACCCGCGACAGCCATCGGCTCATCCGATCACCGCCGAAGAAGTCATGGAGGTCATGGAAGAGCTACGCACTGGCGGCCATCACGGCAGCAGCTAAATTCAAGCCGCCTCCCACGGCCTCTGGTTGAAAGCCTCAGTTGTATCCTCGTGCATATATGTAACTTGTAATGACTTATAAATGAATGCATCAATTTCTTTCCAATCTCCATGCTTTACGAATCTGAAAGCCAAAACTTACCTGTAACTAAACTTTATTTTTCCGCTTATAATAATCCATTAAGAGAAAACAAAAAACTAAAATAAAATTAGCTCTGAAAAGAAATAATAAACCCAATTCAGCAGTCAAGAAGACATCATGTATGTAAAAAAAAAACATACATGTTTCAAAGTGACTAATATGGATTTGGAGTCAAAGTCTTTAATTGTTTGATACATATACCAGTACGTACCATTAAAACAAAATAAAATAAGGAGTTCTCTCAAAGGATTAAATTGCTATTTTATTTTATAAAACACTAATTATCCTATTTTTCCTATAGAATTTAAAGACTCGAGTTTAACGAAAAAATAAAAGAAAAAGAAAAAAATGTATGAAACTCTTAAATTAGGCCCATTAAGCTTGGGCTTCATAAATACTATAAGCCCAGCATTAATTTGGCGTCTCGTTCGCCTCGTTATATTGGACCCGCTTTGAATTCGAACCCTTCTTCCTGGGTTCGCACATGCCTTGGGTTTCCCTTTCTCGAACCATTCCTGCCCGCTGTCTCCTTCTCCACGCCTCCGTCCTCCGCCGCTTCGGGTCCATCGGCACCGCCGCAAACATCTTGAGCTCCTCCTCCTCGTCCGGAGACGACGAAGAGTACTTCTCCTCTTCCGGCGATGACACCGTACTAGACGCCTTCCAGGCAGCCGTGTCGGAGTTCTCGAAGCACCGATGTCCTCCCGCAGTCGCGGCGCCCTCTTGCCGCCACCCCTCCGCCTACAACGCCCTCATGACGTCCTTGTCCCGCTCAGGGGACGCTGATGAGGTCCTCCGCCTCTTCCGTGAGTTCCAGGCCTCCAATCCCGTCCCCAACGCTCTTTGCTACAACACCGCAATCAACGCCCTCGTTGTCGCTGGCCGCCACGGCGACGCTCGCGAGCTGTTCGACGAAATGGTCGCTTCTGGAGTGGAGCCTACCACCTCGTCGTACACCATCCTCATAAAGATGCTCTGTTTCCACCCGAGCCTCATCGACCGGGCGTATGGAATCATCCAGAAGATGACGTGCTCTAACTGCCCCCCTGACGCGATCACCTACTCGACCCTTATCATCGGACTCTGCCGGGCTGGGAGAATTGAAGAGGCTTTGGGTGTTCTGGACTTGATGCAGGAGGAGAAGCTGCCGCCCACTGTAGAGTCTTACACTTGTATTGTTCATGGATATTGCTCTGAAGGAAGGATCGAAGAGGCAAAAAGGTTAATTTGCATGATGGAGAGAGTTGAATGTCCACCAGATGTTGTGACATACAGTGTGCTGATTGAGGCACTCTGCCGGTTTGGATACTTTGATGAGGTTGACAGGATTTTGAGGGAAAGTAAGGTGAAGAGTTGGAAGCCAAACGAGATAACTTACAATATCTACATGAATGGTCTTTGCAAGGCTGGTAAGGTTGATGAAGCATTTCTTCAATTAGAGATTATGAGACGGAAGGGGTTACGTCCAACGATTATCACTTTGGCCATCCTTTATGATTGCTTGTGTCGTGATTCCAGGGTTTGGGAGGCAAAATTCTTGTTAAAAAAAAGTGGCGAGCTTGAATGGGAAATTGATGTATTCTTTTACAACATTTTGATGAGTAGGCTTTGTGATAATGGTGAATGGATTGGTGTTCTGAAGTTACTGACAGATATGTTAAAGAAAGGGATCAGTCCTGATACCTGCTCATTTACAATTGTGATTCGCAGCCTTTGCAAAGCTGGGATGCTTCATAGAGCAAAATGCATATTCATAAGTAGGGGATTTGTGATTGATGTCATTGCATTTAACACCTTGCTTCATGGGTTTTATGTTGCAAAAGAGTTTAATGAAGTCCTACAGCTTTATTCAGATATGACTGTGAATAATGTCCTACCAAATAAGTTCACCTTTGGCATTATGATTGATACTCTTTGTACAGAAGGAAAGTATTTTGCTGCCATAGATTTTCTTCTTGAAAAATCGCTCAAGGATGGTCTTTTTCCTGATTTAGTTATTCGTTTGAATAATTGGTTGGTGAAGTGTGGAAAACTAGGTGTTATCTTACATCTACTTCAAGAATTATCGACTAGAGGTTTGTATCCAGATGTTCTTATATTCAATTCAATGATCAGGGCCTTTTGTAGGAACGGCTACTGCCAAAGACGAGTTATATATAGACTCTGTATTATACTTGACACAATGCTTGAAATGAAATGATTGATGTCAGAAAAATGATGTTTTAATGGCTGTTTTACTCTCATTGGTTAGCTCTTCCATGTCAAGGTATAATTTCTAATGCCACAGAGAATGTATCTTTATTCAGAAATTTATCATAGTCTAAAGGCATTTAATGATACCAACAACAAGGAATATTACTTTGGCTAGGTTGTGATGTTGCACACCAGATATGCAGTGGATTTTGATTCAGATTTTACATCAAATAGCTCTATCGAGGGGATCAATGGAGATAATCCTGTGTTAGAGTACGCTCTGATGACTGTAAATCCTGCATTCCTAGATTGCGTCCACGATTCCATGATGGAGCACTGAAGGTGTGGAAAGCTATTACAAGTAAAGCATTCATAGTTCCCTGTTATTACTACTATGTATATAAAATGTCTGCTAATTGCTATGCCCATGTTGAGAGATAAGGGAGTCATGTTGAAAAAAACTTTTGACCTTGGATATCACCACAAAATCATATCAATTGAAGAAAGCTGGTATTCTTAAAAAAAAAAGACTTTTCAAGGAAGCTTGCTTTGATAATATAGGGAGCCTGTTTTCAGACCTATGACTTTGCATTTTGAGAAGCTTGTCACTGTGCAACTTAATTTTTTTTGGGTGATAGTGCAACTTGTTACTTTGGATTTTGAGAAGCTTGTCGTTGTTAGGAAATTAAATGCTCAATTTGGCTCTTTCTTGTTTTCTTAGGCCAATGACTTTTCTCAAATCATCAGGTGAAAAGTAAAAGCATAATCTTTGTTCTATTTTACTCCATTTCAATTTTTATTATATTTTCTCGTGCTGTTAATTTATCATGATCACTAGATGAAATACCTATTGTTTACCAATAGTTGGTTGGTTCATTTGGTAGTAGGCTGAACTCTGGAAAGAGGAGACCGAGTTTGAACCCAAAAAGTGCCTCTGTTGGGAGGGGGGAAACTGTTGACGCGTCAAACCCCAAAAGTGCCACTGTTGCTAAAAATGGCGCCGTTTTTTCTTTTCTTTCTGAAATACCTATAATTTTGACCAAATCTAGTGGGTTTCTACTTTCTGGTTTGCCTTCATTATGCAATTAGTTTAAGCATTGACTTTCATAATTGCACATATGCGTGAGTAATAATTCTTTTTCATATTCTTCAGTGCTCTAATAGCCCTATGACATGGATGGATTAACTGAGACATGTGCCGGAGCATCATTTTATGAGTAGAGGTCTCGACTTCCGCCATGTTGTTCAATTCACTCATGTTCATTTATTAAGGTATATTTCTGTATCTGTTGACCAATAAATAAATGATTTCATTTCTTAGATATATTACTCAGAGCAAGTATCATTAAGATTATTTTATTAGTCACACACTTGGTGCTCAATTATTCGACAATAATTCCTGATAACTCATACTTCTGTTTGTCAGGACAGGAGATAATATCTTGAATGGCTCTGCTCATTATTCTGTGATTTCTATTTGATCCCGTTGTCCACATAAAAGTACAAAATCCAGGTGTTAGAAGTTGTCTGTTGATTTTCCTTTTTTCTACACATATAAAAGTATGGCTGCTGTTGAAATAATCATCAAGTTTTTAGCATTTTTTTCTTCCCTCCATAGGAAAGGACAGTTGAGCTTCCTTTATTTTTATTGTCTCGTACTTCAGCCATATTTATAGCTGCTCTTTCGTTGTCAAAAGCATTCTATTATTTGTTTGATGAAGAAAAGCATTCTATTATTGTCCTGCCTGCTTGTATTTCGTTTTCTGCTTACATCACTGTGGACGTGATCTGCAGTTTGTGGTCCCCGAAGGATGTGGCTGGCTATACAATTATGGATTATCCATAATGCCTTTGATATATCGTTTTTGGTGGTAGATGCCAAAGTCGCAAAGCCTACCTGAGAGATGATACATTTCTCCTTGCCGCTTATGAATGCAATTCATGCAACTACTACTAGAAACTGTGTCCTCGAAGGTGGATTTCTGTTGGTTAAATGTGTGGCTAGTGATGCAAGCAAAAGATTGTGCCACAGAGGCAGATTTCTTCCATCAATTATTATTTATTAGCTCTCCTTCGGTCTTATTTAATTTTGCTTGTTATGGTGCTTCTGAGTTCTAACCAGTGAACAGTATATGTTTGCTAAAAAAATTCTATCTGCTTGTTCATGTATTATACATGTTATGACGTGGGCATGGCTTCATGCTTCTATCAGATTGGTCCAAAAAATATGTAATTTTCGTTGACGGGACTTGGAAGGCTGCTATTTATTTGGGTTCAATGAATGCTGCTCTGTTTCTTTGGCTACAAGTAGCTGTGGTAAAACTTGGCTTGCTATGTTCCAATATGTATTCTCATATGGTAGAAACACCATAATAAAAGTATTCGTATCTGTTAAGTGTTATCTCGTTTCTCGTCCACTCTCCTCCACTGCAGTTTACTTGGATAAGCGATTCCTTGAGAGAGAGAGATGGGGGATGCTCCTCTGTTTGAGAGCAGGGGAGGGAAAGGGAGGACGTGGTACAAGTTGTATGCATTCTCGGTCTCAATAGGGGCGTTTCTGGTCTTTGTCTATAGAGCTGCTCACATCCCGAAGGTTGGAGAAGGAAGGTGGCTATGGATTGGCGTTTTATCTGCAGAGCTCTGGTTTTGCTTTTACTGGATTCTTACACAGTCTGTACGCTGGAACCCCACTTATTATGAAACATTCAGAAACAGGTTATCCAAGAGGTCTCTCTCTCTCTCTCTCTCTCTCTCTCTCTCTCTCTCGTGTGTCGATAGAATTTGTTATGTCTTATAAGTTCGAAATTATTGTATCATTTGAGTTGGGTGTAACTACGGTTGATGGTGGATTGTAGACATGAGGACAGGCTGCCTGGAGTGGATGTCTTCGTGTGCACTGCCGATTCAACCATAGAGCCGCCGATCATGGTGATCAACACAGTGCTATCAGTCATGGCCTACAACTATCCTGCAGACAAGCTCAGTGTCTACCTCTCCGATGATGGCGGCTCCGAGCTCACCTTCTATGCTCTCTTGGAGGCGTCCCGCTTCGCGAGAATGTGGATCCCCTTCTGCAGAAAGTTCAACGTCCAGTCGACATCTCCGGCTGCTTATTTCGAGGAAGAATCTTCCAGCCACAAGAATGGTGTAGAAGCTGCGGATTGGTTGTCCACAAAGGTACGCGTGCATGCATGCACTTATGGCTCAGTGTCACAATCTTCATGTGAAAAATGAAGCTATTACCTACATGTGCTCTGATTGCCTTCCACTTCGACTCTTTCTTTCGTTTCAGAGCTTGTACAAGGAGATGGAGAACAGAATAAGTGAGGCAGTAAAGCTGCGGAGAGTCGCGGCAGAGCATCGGAAGCAACACAAGGGATTTCATGAATGGAACTCTGTAGTACCTCCTAGAGATCACCAGGCGATTGTCCAAGTAAGTCTCCATTCATCTCAAGCTACAATGCTATCACAAAAAATGATACTCTGAACGTATGAAGATTAAAAATACATATATTCTCACGTTCTGTCGTGGTTTGATCCATTTAGATTCTGATTGATGGAAGAGATCCAACTGCTGTGGATGATGATGGATCTGCCTTGCCGACTCTGGTGTACATGTCTCGTGAAAAGAGACTTACTCACCACCATCACTTCAAAGCTGGAGCTATGAACTCACTGGTACCTACTTAAATCTCTTCCATTTACTCTGCCAACTGGACTAGTGTACTTGAACATTAGCTGTTGACCAGGAAACAAACAATAGAGACCCTTATTTATGTTCTGAATCTTTACTTGCTTGCATCATAATGCGGATCTTTCATATCAGGAACATGCTAAATCAAATTTAAGTAACTACACATCAACAAAAAAAAAAAAGATAAACTGCTCTATGATTTATGTATGACCACTTCATATTGTTAAATTTTCACTGCTGTTCAAGAGAGAAAACATTAAGGTCCTAAGCTTTCTGCCTGCCTAAGTTTCCTCGATGACAAATTTTGGCAGTTTCCTCTCCGTTATTTTATCAATAACCAATGAATTTATGATTGCCGAGAAACCTGATGCACGGAAAGAATGTTTTGATTTTCATCCTCTATGATCATGCTCTTAGCTAAGGTGCTCGTCGGAGATCAGCAATGGTGCAGTCATTCTCAATCTGGACTGTGACATGAACTCAAACAATTCAGAGACCGTCAGAGATGCATTGTGTTTCTTAATGGATGAAAACAGAGCTCATGAGTATGCTTACGTGCAATTTCCACAATGCTTCAGAAACATCACCAAGAACGATTTGTATAACAATTCCATGCGTGTGCACAATGAAGTGAGTACTATCAGAAACAAAAATTGAAAGAAGATTAATTATTTTTAAAGCTACATGCTTAGGATCGGACACAAATCTACAACGTATTCTTAAGATCATGTGCAGATAGATTTCCCTGGCATGAATGCATTCGGAGGGCCTCTGTACATTGGATCCGGGTGCTTCCACAGGAGAGAAGGCCTCATGGGGCAAAAGTACGACCCAGTTCGTAAAGCTAAACTAGAACAAGGAAGGAGGAACAGCATCCAGGATGCCGCAGCTGTTCTGGAAACAAAAACCAAATCTCTCGTCACCTGCAGTTTCGAGGACAACACTGAATGGGGAAAGGAGGTTTTTGTTTCATTCCTCAATCCATGAATCATTACTGCTAACCATTTCCTGATCAGCTCATTGATATATATATTTAAATGCACGCTGTACAAGCAGGTGGGTCTGAAATATGGATGTCCGGTAGAGGACGTGATCACCGGTCTCTCAATCCAGTGCCGCGGCTGGAAATCCATCTACCACAATCCGGCAAGGAAAGCGTTCCTCGGAGTCGCCCCTTTGACACTGGCGCAGACCTTGGTGCAGCGCAAGAGATGGTCCGAGGGGGACTTCCAGATATTTGTCTCCAAGTACTGCCCTTTCTTCTTCGGCCATGGCAAAATTAAGCTCGGCCTTCAAATGGTGTACAGTATTTATTGCTTATGGGCACCTTGCTCTCTCCCAACAATGTACTATCTCATCGTCGTTTCACTCTCTCTCCTCCATGGAATCAACTTCTACCCCAGCGTAAGATTCCTACTCTCTCTGTGTGTGCAGGGTATCTCTATCTCCAATGGATTATATGGATAAAAGAGGCTTCTTTATATGGAATTGCAGGTGATGGACGTTTGGTTCGTGCCGTTCGCGTACGTGAGCGCCGCAACACTTGCGTACAGCTTGGTGGAGGCGGCGGGCGCGGGTTACACGTTTTGGGAATGGTGGAACGAGCAGAGGATGTGGCTCTTCCTGAGGTTGGCCTCCTACCCCTTCGCCGTCGTGGACACCTTCCTGAAGCTGCTGGGGGTCGGTAAGTCATCCTTCGTCGTCACGGCGAAGGTTGTCGACGACGAGGTTGAGACCAGGTACCAGAAGGAGATTATGGAGTTCGGCGGCGCGCCTTCCCTTATGTTCACAATCATAGCGGCCAC
>LTAE01001075.1:0-56362 GCA_001647135.1 Pontederia paniculata | reverse complement strand
AATAGTTGAGTAAGGGCAGCCTCAGAGCTTCCTGTAATAATGAGGTCGTCAACATAAACAAGAAGAAAGATAACTATGCCCTCACAATTATAGATGAACAACGAGGTGTCGGTTCGAGATGGAGTGAAGCCGAAGTCCTGAAGAGCTGCTTGAAGTTTATGAAACCAGGCCCGCGGCGCCTGGCGAAGTCCATAAAGTGAGCGTCGAAGAAGGCACACATGATTAGGTCGGGTAGCATCAACAAAGCCAAGGGGTTGAGACATGTATACCGCTTCGGTGAGGTCCCCATGCAGGAATGCATTGCTCACGTATAGTTGTCGAAGGGTCCATTTGAGCATGAGAGCGATGGACAAAACTAGACGAATGGTTGTAGGTTTGATAACCGGACTGAATGTCTCTTGAAAATCCACCCCTTCACGTTGATGAAACCCTTTAGCGACGAGGCGAGCTTTGTATCGATCGAGAGAGACATCAGCATGGAATTTCTTTCGAAAAATCCACTTGCACCCAACGATGTTCATGGAGGGATGTCAAGGTACGAGCTCCTATGTGCCATTACGAATGAGAGCGTTGAACTCCTCGGCCATCGCCTCACGCCATGGAGAGTACTTGTTCGCCTCGGAGAAGCAGCTGGGAATGTGCTCTGATGCATGTGCCGTGGAGGTGGCGGTGAGGAGGGCTGTAGCAGATTTTAAACCAGCGAGTGATCGATAGTCAACCTTATTTCGAGGCCTCAGTGTCATATGTGGTAAAGTGACTAAAGGAGGAGAGGTAGGAGAAAGACTAGCAGATCGAGTAGGTAAGGGAGAATTTGAAGTGTCGTATACGGATGATGGAGTGTAAACTAGGTTAGAAGATTCTAAATGGGATGGAACACTAAGCCATGGGGTAGTGGGTGAGTAGGGCTGAGATGGTCTCTAAGGTTGAGATTTGAAAGGATAAGAGGTTTCATCAAATCGAATGTGTCGAGTAGTATAGAGTCGATTAGTTGCAAGATCAAGGCATCTATAGCCATGATTCGATGAGGGGTAACCTAAGAAGACACATTTTGTAGTTCGAAAATCAAATTTATGGTTATTATAGGGACGAAGGTATGGAAAATCAGCGCATCCAAAAACACGTAAGGATTTATAATCAGGTTCCTGACCAAAGAGGGCTTGATATGGCGAGGATTTTTGCAAGACATGAGTGGGTAAGTGATTAATCAAAAACGTTGCAATCTCAAAGGCAAAGTGCCAGAAACGTCATGGAACATGTGGCAAGCGCAAGGAGAGTGAGACCAGTGTCAACGATATGGCAGATTTTTCTTTCAGCAGCACCATTTTGTTCATGTGTATGCGGACAAGTGAGGCGGTGAAGAATACCATGGTCACGGAAGTGACCTGTAAGGCTTAAAAATTCACCACCATTGTCGGATTGAAAAGAACTAATTTTATTATTGAAGAATCTTTCAACAAATGATTGAAACAAACGTAGGTGCAACATCAGACTTAGACTTTAAAGGAAACAACCAAGTAAACTTAGAAAAATCATCTAAAATGAGGAGAAAATAATGGTGCCCATCAGAAGAGATGGTCGATGAAGGTCCCCAAACATCGCCAAAGAGAAGATGGAGAGGCTCAGGGCTGCGTGTGTTGGTTGTTGGGAGGTGAAGACGTGTAGACTTGTCGTAAAGACATGCTTCACATTTGGAGATGGCCGACTTTGATGGCTTGTAAGGAAGGTGGTGCTGACGAAGAATATGACGAACAATCGGTGGTGCTGGGTGACCAAGACGTGCATGCCAGTGATTAATGCATAAACTCTGAGCGGAGAAGACTCTAGAGGGAGAGAATGACTGAATCGATGGAGGAAGACAGTAGAGGCCCTTGTCAACATGGCCGAGGAGGAGGAGTGTCTTGATTTTGAGATCCTTAACAAGAAAATGAGTTGGATGAAATTCAAAGAAACAATTGTTGTCAGTAGTGAAACGTGAAGCAGATAATAAGGACTTTTGAAGATCTGGAACACGAAGTATTCCTTTTAAATTAAGAGAACGAGATGAAGAGGGTATAGAAGAATGACCAACATGAGAGATAGAAAGAGGCATACCATTCCCTACTTGAAGTTGATCACATCCAGTATAAGGTTCTGAGCTTGAGAGAGACTGGAGATTTGGAGTTGAATGGTGTGTTGCACCAGTATCCGTGATCCAATCAGTGTAAGGACCTAGGACGGAGTTTGAAGCAGAGTAGGCTTGCGGCAGAGGTGGGCGTGCAGCATATGAGGAGTATGGACCAGCGTTGGTAGGTTGAGAAGGAGCCATAGCAGATTGAAGAGGTCTCTGATGTTGAAAGCGACATTTGTAGGGGCTATATCCCATCTTGCCACATACAGGACATGGATCGCGTCGCTCGGATCGACCACGTCCATGATAATGGCCACGGCCTCGCCCACGGTCATTGGTCATGGAACCAATGTTGGCCTCCGGTTGAGAATGAGTAACACCACCTAAAGAGGTAGTATTGATGTTGATCCTTATTTCATGACTGGAGAGAATGTTGTGTAGCTCAGCATAAGTCACCGGATCTGGACGCGCAGCAAGGCTTGAAACTATATCACTATAATCAATGTCAAGATTGTTAGAAGTTATGGCGTTGAAGGAGGGAGCAGGAATGACATGACCTGCTGCTGCAAGTTCATCAGCGAGATATTTCACTTGTCGGAGATAAGATGCAATGTTCGAGTCTCCTTTCTTCAGGTTGTGGAGTTGCATAGTGAGTTGAACTATGCATGTATGAGATGGTGCTCCAAAGGCTTGTCGAAGAGCATCCCAAGCTGCAGCCGAGGAGGTAAGGCCGACTACGAGAGGAAGCACATCTTCAGACAAGGAGGCTATGATCCAACTCAAGAGGAGCTGGTCTCTCTTGATCCAAGAAGTATATTCTGGATTGAGAATAACAGATGCGGTGGGCGCAGAGCTTGTTCCAGAATCATTTGTTGGGATTGAGATGGGAGATGGCAAGAGAACTGGAGGACAGATGGAGGTTCCATTGACATGAGATTCAAGATCAAAAGTTTTCAGTAGAGGTAAGAATTGAGTCTTCCATAGTAGGTAGTTGGTGGGAGTTAGTTTCAAAGAAAGAAAGTGTGTGATTTGGCCGAAGGAAGGGAAATTGGTGGACTGCGTATCGGCCGGGGAGGTGTTATTGGTGGATGACACAGATGAGGAGCTGTTGGACGACATTTCTGCAGAGGATGCAACCCGCTCTGATACCATGTAAAGGGAAGGAAGAATGCTGAAATGCTTTTTATGATTTTATTCATATGTGACCATCTGTATATATAATACACTAGGATCTAGTGGTTACAACAGAAAGGTAAGATGTGATCTTATATGATGCTAACTACTGTTGAGATGATGATAACCATCATATGATACTAACTACTGTTGAGATGATGATAACCATCTTGTTAGTTACAATCAAAGATATGATTACACAATATCTCCAATAGCGCTGAATTTGACGATAAGTCACGGCCATGTTCATGACAATCCTATCATGATCGTGAAACTTCCTAGGATTTAGTTGTAAAAGTATATTTTTTATGTTGTTTAAAGTTATCTTTTGAAGATTCTGACCCGTGATTAAGGCTAATATGATGAAAATTAAAGTTCTCCAAGTCAAGAATCTTCATATATGATGAAAACCGTTGGAAACTTATAAATAAGCCTCTCAAAACCTCATTTAAGGGGATGCTTAGAAAATAGAGAACCTTTTTTCAAGCCATATTCTATCTCTCTACGGAGGTCAAAGCTAGATGCTGAAGAAATTCTATTGAGATCAAGAAAAAGGATAGGAGTGTGTTGCATCCGAGAGTAGCTCGCACTGCTGAGATTTAGAGTTTGATTATTTCTTCTTCTATTGGGATTATTCTTTTCATTTTTCTTTTAATTGTTTGTATTAAGGAATTTGTGAACTCTGTGTTAGGTTGAACTTTTCTTAACAAATTATTTCTCTTGAACATGATTGTTATTCTTAATGCTTTTTCTTTGTGTGGTGATTAGTTAAACTAATTATTGACTGTTTAGTGTATCAATTATTCTTTCTAAGTGTGTGAGAAATTGATATTTGAACTTGGGTTAAATCAATTAGTGTCATAACCTAGATTACTCATTTGAGATTCTTTTGTTGTGTAGCATGTTTATTAGACTTGCTTAAACGCTCAACAATTTAAGATTTCCAACGATAACACATCTCAAATTTAGATAGATTTCATGTGGATTCATTTGAACGTCCCAAATAATCTGAATATGAGATATGTGATTGCACTGTTTAAGGGGTCACACCTTCATCAATTCTTAGTTTGTCATTAGAAGCAATCTATGTATAATTTTAATCCAATTTGGCTTAGTGGTGAAGCAAATACTTAATCTCCCAACATAACTTGATTTGATCTTGTCTAACCTTATATTTTTAATTTATCTTTTCTCATCCTTTTCTGATCACAACTTGATTGTTTTATTTATGAACTCTTGAAATTAGATAAGTTAATCTACATTAGTTCCTGTGGGTTCGACATCCTTACTCCTAATCACTTTATTACTTGAATGACTAGTGCGCTTGCGAATGTAATTAGATTGCATCACCTTCAAATTGAGATAGAGATGAAAGAAACTAAAATTGTGGATTAAGAACACCTTGATGATGGTCTTCTTTACAATTTTTACTAGAAATTTTTCTTAAGATATTCTCTCTGTATGTTACTATTTTTTTCAAATCTGTAGCGTATGATCCATGTTTTTTGCATCCATAATAATAAATTTCTAGAGTCCTATTTCTAAGTTTGAAGGTTTTTTCGCGTAATAATAAGAGTCCCAAGAGTTTTGGAATTAAAATCACCAAATTGATAAGATTTCAACTCAAAATCTCAAAGTTTTATGTCAGCACAAGATAAAATTTGATAAACTAGTTTAGACAACATTGTTCAAAATTTTACTTTTCACGTTCGTGGCTAAAAAACTAATATGCAAGTTGTCATGACCTGTGAAAGATGTTTTATAGGCATGATTGAAACTCCAAAGATTCATCATTTTCGTGTCACAAATTGTGAAATGGTGTATCACGATTGTGAGATTCAAGTGGAAACTCTCTGTCCATGATATTAATGTTATGAGTTGTGAAATGGGCGAAAAATTCATTTTTTTTAATTTGTTACAATCGTGATTGTTCTATCACGGGCTTGACAGACTCTTAGGGGTGTAATCAATCCATTGAAATTATAATTTTTACAATGTTTTAACTCTGAATTGAGTGTAATTTTTTTTATTGTCTTCATCTCTTCAATCCTATACTCCTAGATACTAAATTTGGGTAGCTTTATGACTCAAAATAAGAAAAAAGAAAATATAATGATGCATGCTATAGAGAAATTAATGAAAAATAAACTAAAATTTATATTAAAAATATTATATAATTATGCATGCATCACCTAGTTTGAATAATACTAGACAATGCGTGATTACAACTCATAATATTAAAGAGACTCAATAATACATTTAGCTAAAACACGTGCAACTCATCTCATTATGCACATCTATTATCATCCATGCCATTATCACATCATCCTTACATATCAATTACTTAAAGTGGATAATACAAGCGAGATAATTCTCGTATGAGTTATGACGCTCAATATTTAAGTCATAATAATCACATAGATATAAAAATTCTCAACAGAATGAATCATGGTATACAATAGGCAATATGATAAATGACAAATTTGATATCAATAACGGGTATCATCTTTGCATAATAATGTCAAACAATAAGGAAATAATTCAATGTCAATCATAAACAGTTTCTCTAGACAATGAGGCTAAATAATAAGAAATAATAAAAAACAAACAATTATCATATTCACTTTTTATAGGGCAATACAATAAGGATTAGATCCTAATGCTAATATGAATGATAATCACATCTTTTTCCTATACTATGCATCCTTTCTATCATACTTTTCAATACATGTTCAATATGTTATAATCAATACTTACCTTTGCAAGGTTTTGTCTTTCTTTCAATACAATGCTTTGTTTTTTAATGAATCACTTTCTTTTTATATAATGCTACATTTTTAATGCTTTGATTTCAATGTGTTAGTGTGTCTTGTATTTCACGTATCCCATTAATGACCTTAAGATGACTTTGAGAGAGAGAGAGTGCTGAGCTTTTAGAACATTTGCTAATACCATAGTTCAGTGGTGGTGCACAAACCACAATAGGTGTTCATAAGGGGAAGAAATAATTGAGAATCCTCTTGGTTGCTCAAAGAAGATCAAGTCATACAACATGAACTAAGTAGGTTCGCTCATTTACGTTACTAGCCCCCAATAATGCAATGATATCAATATTTTGCAATGATTCCCAAAAATGCAACTCATGACGACCTCAACTTTTATTAACTTATCTTGTTTAAAACCCTTATTTTTACCAGTATTAGTCCTTAACACATAATAGAATTAAGAACAAACAAATACTCAACGTTAAACCCATGCTGATAAGGGTAAACTTGCATCATAAGATCTTTACTATGGTGATGTACTTCAATGATCATAATGATCCAAATTATATCATTGAAACATATCTAGGCCAACAAACACATGAAAGAGGGAAAACATATGGCCTCTTTAATGCATACTACTTTGGGTTCAAATGAAGGTCATATTCAATGATGCGATATTACTTCCTTTGTGTAGCAGGTTGTTATTGGGTTCAGATGCAAACCATGTTCTAACAACAATTAGGTAGCCATAGGTGGTGGGTCGTGTCTTCAGTGACATGTATCATGTTTTCGGATGACTTGGGCTATGTCAAATGTCTTCGCGAACTACAACATCCTAGATGGAAGTCATTTCAGGCTAGACACATGTTGTGTCATGTAACAAGCTAATCAATACACTCGAATTGCATCATAGGGGGTGACGCAAATCGTGTTTGGTCATCTGATCACCTATAGATACATGGGACATTGATCACATCATTCAAAATGATGTGTTTGGTCAATAACTCTCATTATATAATTTTTGTTTGGAGTATCCATTCTATATGAATTCATTTTGTCCAAACAACTCATGACAAAATCATTGATATTCTTCATCCCACTCTCTTTTAGTTGATAATTCTTTCATTGATCATAACTTATCATTAACATAATTTTCAATATATCATCATCCTATGGTCACTGATGCATAATCATTTCTCATATGATCATCTGATAATCATAACAACAACATTTAATTAGAGCTCTTGCTCATCTTATACACGATAAAGTTTAGGCTCCTATAAGATCATAGGTAAATCTACCTTTACTCTATTTATCAAATTTCTATACTCAATATATGAAATGCATCATAAGATTCAGGTGATCGATAACCTCTTTGAAAAAATTGATATACCTTAATGATAAATATTTTTACATTCCTAATCCTTCATCATCCATAACATCACTTAATGATTCATTTTCAGCCCTTAACATATATCACAAATTTTAATAATTCATTTACCATAGTGATAGCTAGCCTAAGTCTCTTTCATCATCCTTAATAAATACATATTTTCTTAATCCTTCCTCTATTATCCTTATTATTGTGCTTGGATAATATTTAGTATAACCCATGTTAATCAAATTCTTGAATATTTGCATATGCTCATGTATATGGAAGATCATCTTTGCATAGCATTAATCTTTGTACATCCTTAATAGAGGAGATCCTTAGGTAGCATGAGATTTATCATTATTTTCCAAATATGAATATTAAGACATAAACCCATGCTTCTTAATTATAACCCACATGTGGCATTTATGACTAATATAAAAAAAATAAATCACGAAGCTTCTAATAAAATATCAAGATACTTCATGAATCCCAACAATCTGGTTACCTATTTCATGATACAATAAGCTTTTAGAATCCTTATATCCACGATCAAGATTTATGATCAATTAAATTTCACACTTTACTTGAGATCTTAATAATACATCTTCATTACTATAATTCTCATGAGTAAAATACTGCGAGACACAAATTTCTTATTTGACTCAAAAATCCAAAGGACCCTTGTTTCAACTATATGCATTTTTAAACTCTTAAAATTAACCTATAAGGATCACGCCACCTAGTAGTCATCAAAGCATTATGAATAATTATATCTTACCCTTCATTTGAGATCATAGAACCAACAACAACATGAACTATAAGCCATTTGTCAAAGTCTCATATGTGATCCTCTAAAAGTCTATTATCCGAAAGTCATACACCATCTTTAATGTCATCATATTTTAGTATATTGGCAAGCATTGCGTAAAAAATCATAGATATATCCATTCTTCAAATATCATATCATAATTCTATTTGTACGAGTTTTGGTACATTTTATAATTTAGCCATGAAGCTATTGAGGATAGTATGGAAATGAGCCATCATTTCGTTCATGGTTATTCATGTATAATTTTACTCGAGGTGAATCCTAATCCTCTGAAATAAACATCAAGAGCTCTTCATTTATATATTATACATGGATAAGAAAATTATTTATAATTTAGGTCATAATTATAATGATATACTTATTGGATCATAACATTTCTTTTCATCTTAGATTTGGGTGTTCTTTAATTTATTCCTACACTATTCCTAGTATTTGGATAAGGAAAATCTATCCAACTTAAGTTAACACATGAGTTGCAGAATTTGAATAGGGTTCATATAGCAACATCAATAATGGTAGTTAATAATTAATCGAAGCACATCACACACTAAAATCTCATTTGTGCATCTATATCTTTTCATGTCATATAAATTAGACACTACATTCTTAGAACATCTATCAAACGGTCAACAATGATCATACATCCTATTATAATAACAATTCTCTACATATGCCCGATTGATCTTACCAATAAAATCATTGTGCATATGATCATTTTCTTTCCATTCTTTTTTTTATTTTTTCCTTGGATTGCATTGGTCATCCTCTTTATAGAACCTAACATTATTTTAAGGAAACCTAAGCATACATATCGTAAGTAATTCCTAGTGTGACAATTAAATTCTTAGATATAATCACATGCTAGACATTAAATTCATCACCAAGTCCTCTTGAAATTCATTACTCATCCTATGGATATTACATTCTATATATTCTAACCTCCCTTGAAGGTATGCTCTCCCCAAACTTTACATAGAAGAGAACCAAAATTCATATCCATATAATTAATCCTTTTGATCTTTCAACTCATAGCTTAACTATAAGCATTCATTTCTAAAAAAAATAGTTACTAGAATAATACACTCTCCTAAGCATCACACATAAAACATATGTCTATTAAATTGATCCTTGAAAATTCTTTAATTTTATAAATTGATAGTGTAGAATCTTGATATCAATGTCACTTTCCCACTTAATATCTTTACTATCGCTTTAAATTTATTTGCAACAATAATATATATAATTTTTTATTCCTTAAAATCCTTCTTGATTTATACTATCCTTGGATAAACTCCTTAAGAATCAAGTATACCATTATTTCAGTCATAACTTCTAGCCCATATACCTTCTATCAAGTTAAGTATATTTCTATGAGAGCTAGACTTTCGTAGTCGCCTTCCATGACTAGTTAATCATCAATGAAACAATAAATCTTAGTTCCAGTACATGACAAAGACGTCATAACATCAGTCCAATTCCTTTTCATTGGCTTAAAACAATCGTGGCCTCAAAGACTAAAGGATCTTATGAAATCTTCAATTGCCTCAAATATTAATGTTCAGTTCAAAATCCATACTTAAACTTGAGGAGGAAAAACTTAGTTCTCTCCCAAGCATACTTAGATCATGTATCAATAAGAAATACTTATTGGTAAATATTATACCTTACTTAACTTTTACTTGATGGGGGTAGCAATTGTTCAGAATGTTTAGCATATGAAACTCTAAATCAATGTAATGCCCACAAAAGCACACCCCCATCTTGTGATAGAATATGCTCAAAGACGTTACAAACTTACATTTTTTCACTTAAAACTTGACTTGACTGGCAAAAATACGTACACGTACTCCAAAGATCTTGATAATATATTTCCTTTAATAAATTTTGTGGAAGTGTTTAAAACATAATTGATGTCTAGTCTTAGTAAAATTAAACAATACCCTATTACAACTGACAATATCCAGAAAGAGATCAATGAGACATGTGGGTAAAACATGTGCAACTCATCCCATCACTAGCATCTTTTGCCATACACGCCATCATTACATCATCCTTACAGATCAATTACTTACATAATCCAATACAAGAGAGACAATTTTCCCATAAATAGTGACACTCAATATGTAAGAATAATAATCACAAGATATGAAAATTCTCAATAGAACGAATCATAGTGTATAATACACAATATGATAAATGATAAATCTTATGTAAATAATGGGCATCATCTTTATAATAATGAGAAAATAATCTAAAGTCAATATATAATAAACATTATTTCTAAACAATGAGACCAACCAATAAGAAATCCAAGGTCGACAATTTTTATATTTACTTTTCATATAACAATACGATAACAGTCAAATCCTAATGCTAATATGAACGATAACCACAACTTTTTCCTATACAATGCATCCCTTATGTTTTATGTTTGAATACTTCGTATGTTCAATAATTCATAAGCAATATTTTGCTTTACAACATTTTGCCTTTCTTTCATGCAATACCATATTACGGAATCAATCTGCAATCCTAATGCTTGAAGGCCAACCAATTTTGTGAATTGTGAACTTTTGTTAACAATTTTCATAATCTTATTTGTTAGAACTTCTATTTGATTTTGATATAAATTTTATATTATGAATTTATGAGTTAAGATAAAAAATTTAAATTTATTATAACTTATGTGACATTATATATTTTGATTTTAACTCATTATATTATTGTCAATCAATTTGATCACCTTGTTCAAACGGTCTGACGGATCTCGAGGAGCTATCCGGGTACCTTGATATGAACAAAAGATTTATTCTTTTCTTTCTGTGAAAGGAAAAATGATTCTTCTGGTTTTGTAGGTTCCAACCCAAGGTACATGTACCCTCGTCAAAACGTTCATAAACTTTCGGTATAGATTGAGGGAGACTCTATCGTCTCATTGGTGATTAGATTATAGTTGCCACATTATATATCCTTTCCTTCTGCAACACTCTCATGCTTCAAAATTTTTAATCGCCTATAAAATATGCCATGCTTCTTTTTTCTTTTTGTTTATAGAAAGATCGTGCAAAAGTCAAAAGAAACACCATAAGATGACATTTGATCTAAAATTAAATTTATTGAATTCTATTAATTATTGATATCATTAACAATATTTAAGCTTAAAACATAATCCGATTAAAGAACTTAACTTAATCTGATCTAATACCAATAGTGAGATATGTTAGTAACCATTGTATTTTAACCCATTTATTTTATAAGGGGAATGATTTATTCAATGCAAGTAGATCAAATCTAAAGCCCTTTTTTTTTGCTTTCTTTCACATAAAAGTGTTGGTCAGATACTTTGTTAAGGTGTTTCATGGAGGTAGCTGCCATATAAACGGAAGAGTCCAGGACCCGTGATTGCATGGAGAATGGAGCTTCTTTGGTCGTATACTGATCGATCAATACGCCGGCATGTGATCTTTCAAGAACAATGATCAGAGTTTTCATGCATTGGATCCAATTGCTCACAAATTTATTCTTCAACGCCAACAGTTTGGAACAAGAAACTAACACACAAAGCGAACCAAGTTTTGGAATATCACAAGAAAGGGCCAAAAAAGTATCAAAATCTGATACTACTATTATATATTATTATATACAACATGAAACGAACTGTCTTGTATCGGAGAAGAAGAGTGGGAGACATGTCAAAAGAGAACAATTCAAAAGGTTCAAATTAACTACAAATGCTCAAAAAAAAAAATCTCGAACACCTTCTAGATATATACTATGATTAACATGAAAAAGTTGTTTCTATTAGTATATAAAAAATTACGAGATCATTGTTAGACACAGGATTTTAACTAAGAAGTCTAACTAAACCGGCTTTTCTCTTACAAAAGAGAATATTTCAAAAACTTTTATCATAGTATTTTATGTGTTATACATTTTCATGAGTTATCTTCACGAGAAAAGTCTCATGTGAAAACACATTTGGAAGCGTCTCCGAAGACATATGGATGATTACGCGTCACAAAAGTTGCTCATGTGTTTGGCACGTCGGACATTGATGGATACTCCACTTTCTCCATGGCACCAAACCGAATCAAAACAAACGGTGAAACGCCACATCGATCTATAATTTAAAGTTTTATAACACTTTTAACTTATACCCTAAAGAACAAAAAAGATAAGAAGTCTTCAACGACTGCCACGTTTAAGCCAAGGTTGTAAAATTTGATCCGCTCACCAATCCTAGTTAATCCTCGAATCAGTTTGGACCGATTAAAATAATTAAATTAAATTAATCAAACTGATCAATAATAAATTAATATAAAATATACATTAAATGAATACATAATAGACACATAATATCACAAAATAATATTTTTTAGTCATAACTAAAATAATAAATTCACCACACATAAAATTTATATAGCAAAATTAAATACACTAACATCATAAGATAATTATTAGTAATTTTTTAAATATAAAAATACACATCATACTATATTATTTTATTTTTTGATATATCAAACATTAAACTTTTTAAATGATTCTTTTTTTATAAATATTAATAAAAAATATTTTAATATTTTTTTGAGATGATTCACTAGGTTGGATCGATTGAATTGACAAATCTATCAGTTGAATTTCAAATTTTGATCAGATTTAACTTGACCAAAGTAAAAAACTTAAGTCTAAATTTAGATCAATTAATAATCTAATTTAAATTCTGAATATCGATTTTGATCGGTCTAATCCACCGGGTCTGCCAAATTTTACAACAAGTTAAATACGTTTTCGACAACTTAGTCAAAACTATATATCCATATGATATTATAATATAATTTCACCTGTAAATCAATGTCCCAAATTCATCATTTATAAAACAATGATAAATTTTTAACATAAAGATGATTATGATATCATTGGGCATCATAAAAGAATTGTCATAGTTGAATCTTGACTTATGGTTGTCAAGAATAATTTGGGTTTTCACGAGATGCGTGTGAATTTGCTTTAGCGGAATTCTTTGACACACATTCACTATCAAAAGTGAGTTTCTGTCATAAGTTTCCAGCTGTTTCTGGAATACATCCTTTTGAAACTTTTTTTTTCTTTTCAATTCTGATGTCAGTATGATGCTGTGTGGCGATCTTATTTCTAGGTTTAATGAGTTATATTAGCAACATGACGAGTCTTGTGCTAAAACTACGAGGTGGACACTATTATTACGAAAATTAAATAATTTAAAATTACTCCTAAGTTTAATTCAAATGCCATGAAACGTTTTTTTTTTCGGTAAAAGTGGAAAAAGCTGTGTGGATTCAATTTCAGCGTCAAAAAGGTTTCTATTCTTTATTTAAGCATTCTTTTTCTTTTCTTCCTTTTAGCAATGAAAAAAAAAGCCTCATCTAATAATATTCAGTCCTATAATATAATTCAATTATATATTCAATTTAAAGAAGTCCATGTGACACCGTTCAAAAGTGGTGGTGGCTTGTCTCTCCCCCTCCCTCCCCTTTTCTAAAATGTTAATTAGTTGTTGAAAGAAATTCAAAATTCTAGATCTTTCGCGAAAAAAAAATAATATTTTACATTCTTTTTATACGATAAGATTTCAAAATATTCTAATTAAGTTAACGTGATCGAACTCATCGGGTACACACGTTTAACCTATATATTTATCAGAGAGAATTTTATTCGAATAGTTGGTCGGTCTTTGTAAAATTTAAATAGTAATAATATATTTATTTTCCTACACTTATATATTTGGATAAATAAAGGAACATGTAAATCTTCTTGTGCTCTTGTAAATAATTTTGTTAAATCAAAATCGAATGATTAAATAATTAAGTTCGACCATTTTCCACCAACTTCTAGTTTCATTCTCTTAAATGAAGTCATACTATTTTTTCCTAAATTTTCATTTATATTTTTTGAAGAGAAAAAAATATAACATATTTATACATGATATTTCATTATTTTTTGATACATTACACACATTATATAAAAAATATTTTATACGCTTTTTTATATTTTTTTAATTAATATTTGTCGCATGTTATTTAATTTGAATATTATGAGCTTTTGTATTTGATGATTTTTTCTTTTAAAATGACGAACCATCTCTGTAATATTAATAATATTATTAATAATATTATTATTATTTAAACACGTGAAACGTTATTTATTTTAATTTTCCTTTAAACGTTTTGAGGTTTTAGGTACGCATATGGATAAATAAATGTACCTTTCTCTCAGCTTCAAACATCTGTCTGACTAGGAGTTGAGTCAGGTTTCGCCTAAAACAATGTGACTTCTACGAACAACAGGGTCATTATTTTCTTCACGTTCTTAGACTAAAATTTTTATTAAATGTACTATATATAATCAAATTCTGACACTACATTAAATGAGTCAAACATCAACCCAAATACCAAAGTAAATTTGAAGTTCTATACGTCACTAAATTTCAATATATATATATATATATATATATATATATATATATATTATTTTATAATAATTGAAATTTAATTCACGGACAAAAATTAATATAACTCAATTTTTATGCAAGCAGTCAAGTGGAGGTATGACTAAGCGTTACGAAGCTCCTTTTTCGTTTAAAAAAAATCTTAAATTCATGTTTATTAAAAAAAATTAATTATTATAGTTAAGTGTTAAACTTAAAGTAATATATATTAATCAGGATTAATAATTTTAAAGATTGTGGAAGAACTGGAACAATAACATCTTTTATAATAATAATAATAATAATAATAATAATAATAATAATAATAATAATAATAATAATAATAATAATAATAATAATAATAATAAAAAGTTCACTTTTCAACTTAATTTGACTACGAGTTAAAAGATTATTTTGCATTGTCAAAAACCTAAACAGCCCTTCGAATAGGTATTTAATCCCCCGCCTCCCTCTCCCTGCACACACTGCCATCTCCATCCCTCCTCCTCTTCCTTTCTTATCGTTGTTCTTTTGTCACAACACCCTCTTGGCGACGGCGTCTTTGCCTCGCCTCCGCTCCTCTCGCATTCCCTTTTGCCACTGAGCTCTCGCCTCTCTCCCTTCTTCTGCTCCGTCGTCGTCAGGTTGCAGCCCTTTGGGAGGCAGACAGTGAGGGAGCTCTGTATCGGGAAGGGGGAGGAAGATGAAGTACGTGTTGGTGACGGGGGGAGTGGTGAGTGGGCTGGGGAAAGGGGTGACTGCCAGCAGCATCGGCGTCGTCCTCAAGGCGTGCGGCCTTCGCGTGACATCTATAAAGATTGGTACTTGCCTCCATTTCCTCTGGTTCACGCCTCGAAAACTATTTCTCAGTTTCAGTGCTTGGGAAAAGATTGGACCTTTTTTTTTTGCTAATGATGCTGGCTTCCTCGTAATGCTTCGGAAATCACTTTAGCGTCTCGGTTTTTGTTGAAAAGGTTCAACCTTTTCCTTTTACTGAGGTCGATTTTTTTACAAACCTGGTTTCCGCTGATCAAAACCGCTTTTTTTCTGTTAAAATCTCTTCTGACCTTATGTTTTCTTCCTGAAAAAAAAAATCCTCTATCCAGAATGAGGGATTTTTGGTTGATTTCCATTGTCTTGTTCTCTATGTATAAAGTTCTCTTCGAGTATGCTGTCAAAGAGACGTTTCTTGTGCTAAAAGTTTGGGTTTTTTTTTCCATATTTTAACCGCGCAAAGTTTGCAGAATGATCTCGGTTGCAAGCGCATATTGAATATGGTAGCTCGTTGATCTCGTTTAGAGCTTTGCTTTGCTTTATATTTTTCAAGGATATATTGTTTATTGCTGCTTCGTTTCTTATTTATCAAGAGATTCATTGCTACAGTGCCTTTTCTTTTGGAGCTTATTTTGACTTCCCCATCGTTTGTACTGTCGAAGCTGAAATGTTGGATAACTTTATCCATAGTTACCACTTATTGGTCGCACCTTGAATGTTCTTTTGTCTCAATCCTCAAAGAAGTATGGCGTTAGACTGTGTAGTCTTTCATACTGTTTGCTTTGGCTGACGTGATTCGGCATCTGTAGGTTTAAGCTGAAATTATTTGGGTGTTCTAACTAACTATCCAGTTTAGTTATTCTAATTATATTGTTTACTTATGCATTATTGCGAAATATCGGCCAATTTTGTGGATGAAACGCATAAAATCTAACTGTGTAATTAGCTAAATTGTCTTTCACAATGTTGTCAGAATGGTATTATGTGTGATGCCATATTTTACTTCTATTTATGGTGAAAATCTTTTTTTTTTCTTTTGTTTTTTGGTTTCAAAGTATCAATTGAATTCCCACTATATGATGGAATTTTGCAGACCCGTATCTGAACACTGATGCTGGAACGATGTCCCCGTTTGAGCATGGGGAAGTCTTTGTCTTGGATGATGGTGGCGAGGTAAATATCAGTTCCTGTTGATAGTGCACCATGCATTCTTTATGATCTCGATCCTTGCAGTATTTTTGTTTTGACATTTATGCTGAAAGTGGTTAAGAAGTCTGTGTTCACAATAATCAAGCTCAAATTTTGCAGGTTGATTTAGATCTTGGAAACTATGAACGGTTCCTTGACATCAAACTAACTCGTGACAACAATATCACAACAGGAAAAATTTATCAGGTTTGCATTTGGGCCACAGTTGTCTTCTGTTACATGATTTCTTACTTAAGCAAATAATACATAATCATATGTTTATTAGATTATGCCAAATTTAGGTGTCTCGGATTTCACTTGTCTTCTTTTTGAAACCACTAACATCTTTTTTTTTATTTGATTATAGTCTGTTATTGACAAAGAGAGGAGGGGAGACTATTTGGGGAATACAGTCCAGGTACAAATTTCTTTTCCCTGTCAAAATTTTGTTGAAGTGGGTATATTGTTTTCAGATTCCATGTTTCACTGTTTCTATCTTTCTTTCTATATTTCGCAGGTTGTACCACACATAACTGATGCAATACAAGAGTGGATAGAATGTGTAGCAAAGATCCCTGTGGATGGCAAAGAAGAATCAGCTGATGTATGTGTTATCGAATTAGGTGGAACTATAGGTAAGATCTACATTGAGGAATCAGGGTATTCGAAAAAAAGTAATTGGAACAGTACTTTGAGGTGTTAAGTATAATAATAATTTCTCATAGTTAGCGAACATGTGGGGAAGGACATGTGGTATTTTGTTGGCATAACTTGATGTTCTTAATACAGGGGATATTGAATCAATGCCATTTATTGAAGCTCTGGGCCAGTTTTCCTACCGAGTAGGTGAGTAGACTCTTCAAGCACTTTCTTTAGGATATTTTCCTTTTGATCAAATTCTTTCTTGATTTGAATGATCGATATATTCTGATGATCTTAATAGGTCCTGGAAACTTCTGTTTGGTTCATGTCAGTTTGGTACCAGTTCTTAAAGCAGTCGGTGAGCCGGTAATAACTAAAAACAAACTAACTTCTTTGTACATCTATTGCTGAGGCTCTTAAGATTTTAAAACTCTGGCAATGCTCTAAAGTATTTAGATTTATGTTAGATGATAATGATTTTCCTTATATTATCATAGAAAACAAAACCAACCCAGCATAGTGTTAGGGGACTGCGAGGACTTGGGCTCATACCAAATATTCTAGCTTGTCGGAGTGATAAGGTCTCTGCTCAACTTCCAACATGTTCTCATGTTTCTCATTTTTGTCATCTTCTGATTGTTTCACATTATTTCATTTGACAGCCTCTGGATGAAAATGTCAAAGACAAACTTTCACGTTTTTGCCATGTTCCGGTATTCGATGCTTTGTCATTCATTTTACAATATATGCTAATCATAGTAAATGTAGTTTTAGTTAACCGACAATTCATTTTGCAGATAGAAAACATTATTACTCTTCATGATGTTTCAAATATTTGGCACATTCCTCTACTTTTGAGGGTTAAGTATATTCTGCTGGCAGTGTCTTGTTTCAGTGTAATGACAATTCTAGTAGTTGATTTGTTGGTGGTTGACTAATCGATCTAGTTTTCTTCTCGTAGGAGCAAAAAGCACATGAAGCTCTTATAAAGTTATTGAACCTTCAAGGGTGAGGAATTCAAATACCTCGATAATTAATCATTTAGATTTCTTTTATAGAAACCTAAACACTGGAGGATCGTCCTTCCTGTTTTGACCTTTTATTCATGAACTTGATTGCCACAGATTTGTCAAGGAACCAAGGTTGGAAGAATGGATGGGTATGGCTAAACTGTGTGACACATTGCATGATCCTGTAGGTTCTCTTCTATGTTATGTTTTTAACGGAATTTTTAAAAGGATTATCACTCAACTCATTAACAATTCAGGTCAGGATTGCGATGGTAGGAAAGTATACCGGTCTTTCAGATTCTTACCTCTCTGTATTGAAGGTGAATACAAGCGTCTCCTTATATATTTTTTTAATTTCTTCAACCTTTGCTCATTAACCAAAGAAACATACATTCTTTGTTATTTTTGAAAGAAATATTCTTTAATTAACCATGAGAGTCGTTAAGAAACATCATTCTTAATTTGACATTTTCTGCACTGCTTGCCACTATTAGTAAGAATGGTTGATCATATTAAAGCTTGTTTCTCTTTGAGAAGTAAAATTTGGCTTATCCTACTCATTTCATATTTTCAGCTTAATATTTTTTTATATTAAAGTTAGTTGAGAATTTTTTAATCAACCAAGTCGCACTTTTATAGTGAGGATTAACATATAACAAGTATTGTTAAAATCTAGTTGACATCATGTAAGAAAATAAGCAAACTTCGTAACATTCCTGAAAATATTTCTTATTTACCATGATTGCATATAACATCATGTGAGAAGTTATTATTTACCATGGATCTCTTAAGTGAAGTCTCATTGAACTGATTTTTTTTATGTCCTTAGACATTGATCTTTTTTACACAGAAATTAATGTTGCTTTTACTCATTTTTTCTATTGAATATATTTGTAGGCTCTTTTCCATGCTTCAGTTGCTTGTAGAAAGAAACTTGTGGTGGACTGGGTTGCTTCTACTGACCTTGAAGATAATACTGCGATGGAGGTTTGTTTTGTCTCATGCTGATTTCCACTTCAGCGCATATTTGCATTAGTGTCCCAAATAGTTCAATATTGGTTTACATGCAGGCTCCCGATACTTATAAGGCAGCATGGAAACTATTGAAGGTGATTGCTGTTCTGGATTATTCATTAGTATAATTCTAGATGTGATGTCTTTTCTGTGGACTTTCTTTGCAAAGTAGTTGACAAATATCTTTATCAGGGTGCGAATGGTATATTAGTCCCTGGAGGCTTTGGAGACAGGGGGGTGCAAGGGAAAATTCTTGCTGCCAAATATGCTCGTGAAAATAAAGTTCCATACCTTGGCATTTGTCTTGGCATGCAGATCGCTGTCATTGAGTATGCTCGTTCTGTCATGAAATTCCAGGATGCTAATAGCACGGAGTTTGATCCTGATACCCAAACTCCATGTGTTATTTTCATGCCAGAGGTATTAATAATCTTTACAATATTCACTTTCTTTATTAATATTTCTTGTTCATTATGGAGTTGATTTTATCACAAGGGTTCAAAAACTCATATGGGAGCTACAATGCGACTTGGATCAAGACGGACATATTTCAAGGACACTGATTGTAAATCTGCAAAGTTGTAAGCAGAAATACATCCCTTCAACTTGTTTTTGAGGGAAATTTTTTAGTTGCAATCCTTCAATTGTGGACTCTATGTACATTGTACATTTTTTGAGTAATTTGTTTGTTTCCTCAGGTATGGGAATGCCGGATATGTGGACGAAAGACATCGACATAGATATGAGGTCTGTCCTGTTACTTTCATTCATAAGAGAGCTCAAGATTCTGTAGTTATAATTATCTTTCCTTATTTGTGTTTTCAATACTTCTTTATAATTGTTAATGTCTTCTGAAAATTTCGAGCTTTATGTGTCCAGGTTAATCCTGACATGGTCACAAAGTTTGAACAGGCTGGTCTTGCATTTGTTGGTAGAGATGAGACTGAAAGACGGATGGAGGTATTTTGCTCCTCCTTGTTTCCTCGTGTTTTGCAGCCTTGGAGTTATTTAATATTTCTGTTGTTTTACTGATTGCTGCAGATTATTGAGTTGCCTTCTCATCCATATTTCATTGGCGTGCAATTTCATCCAGAATTCAAGTCTAGACCTGGAAAACCATCTCCCCTTTTCTTAGGTAATGCCTCATGCTACATTATCATACGTCTTCTCTTTCCTTAGTGATTCTTATTCACATATCTCATGTTGGGTCTTCCGACTTGTGCATGCGTTTGATTTGCTTGCAAATAATGATGATATATGCTCATTAGTTTTGTGCAACTTCTCTTGTTCTGATGTTGTACATTGTTGAATAAATTTTGCATTATCACTAGTTACATGCATCTAAGTTTTCTCACGAACATTATTCATAATTTGTGGTGAGGAAATGAAGTTCAGTTGAGGGGTTGAAGGCTGACTATTTGATAAACCGAAGGTTGTGTTCGAGCATCTTTATTGTGTGTAACTTTCTGGAATGAATGAATATTTTACTTGAAATAGTTTTTTTTGTCTGTCATGATATCGAATGGTGATTTTAGCTTTTGTTAGTGGAGGTTATTCTGTAAGAACAACTTTTAGTCATTCTTGCCTCAATATAATTGTTTGTACTGTTTGAACAGGACTTATATCAGCCTCATGCGGTCAGTTGGGTGCTTGTCTCAAAAATCCCAGTCAGTACAACTATCAAACAACTAGGCACAGTGCAAGCAATGGTTTTGGTACCAGGAAAACCTACCAAAATGGAATCCTGACGAAATCTTCTGCCCTGGTAAATGGATGCCTACATTCCAACGGCAACGGAGTGCACGTTGAACAAATAAGCTAGTGGCCATGGCTTTCATATTCCGAACTCACCAGTTTCTTGTCGATTCTGACCTTCGTTGACAACAACTCCATAGAGTCGGCCGAAGAAACTTCTAACTTGATGAACTGGTATGTTATCAATGATGCTTGTTCCATCTTTTTGAGGAACAGTGGTGTGTGTGGTAATTGCTGTAAGGCAGAGTGCCTGGTATGTTATTACCTTTCTTTTATTCGTGTTATGATGTAGTTTGCAAAGAGACTATTACCTTCATGTAAATTGAGAATAAAATTTTAGTAGCAAGAGTATAACTAAGCCGTTCACTCGTGGGATCTTTCTTCCTTTTTTTCTTTTCGTCAGAACATTTTGGGGGTATGTTTCAAATCCTTATTTTTCTGAAAGATTTCCATCTTTTTCCTTCATGTTTATGTAGCTGATCACCGTGAGTACTATATGTAGATTTGATAAGATAATATTGAAAGTTTAAATTGTTAGGAACATTTTTTTTAATATTTATGATCTTGACACATTGTTAATAAATTAGATGAGCTTATGAGATACTCATTTTCATATCTTTATAATGTTAACAATATCATTTTTTTCTGCTGGAAATCAATTTGAAAGTTTACCGACAAAGTGTTAATATATAATTCAATATATTACCAACAAAGTCTTGGTAATAAAAGCTTTTATTTGGCTCGTCTCATGCAGTGTGGGCTCTTTCCTTTTTTTTTAGCAATCCCAACCAGTGCGATTATTTATCTTCTTTTGAATTTTCCAGATTTTTTTTCTCATTTCGTTATCGTTAATTAGCTATGGTTCCTCGTAACCAATGGCTACTTGGTTTGATAGGCAATGAAAACATCCAAATATGAATATAAGAAGTGTAACGAGCCGATCCAAACACTTGAGTAAGTGAAAGTTATTTATGATATATCTTGAAAGTTTGGATCATCACAGTTGATATATAAAAAAATTGAAAGTTATTTATAACATATATCGAGAGTTCGGACCATTATAAATGATAAATAAGTAATGACAACTCTTACACAAAATATCATTTTGAAGTTATAAATTAAGACTTCACGTATATCATAATAAATAAAATAAACATAAATCAATATACAACAGAGTTACAATTTAAGATATTTTTTTACTATATGTCACAATGACCATAACATACACATACACACACATATATACATGATGTAGATATCCAAAATTATTGTATAACACAAAAAGTTTTCTATTTATTCAGTACTCGTTACATGTGCAAAATGATATCATGAGCATCAAGCATCACTCGTCATCTCTTAACAAGTAGGATTCATGTACATGAAAAAATAAAATATTTCTTCCGTGATAAAAGACTCGTATGTAGGGCCAATAAATAAATTAAATGCATATAGTGAAATTTAAAATTCTTAAATATCTAATGCACGTAAAATATTATTCGTAAAAAAAACATAAAACCATATATGTAAGCATGATCAATATACACACATACAAATTCATAATTTTTCCTTTCCGAAAACACTTAAAAACTCATAAGAAAATCATATAAAAATATAGCGCATGTTCACATCTTTTCTTTTCATTCATTATTTTTGCTTATCATATTCACCGCTGATATTATGGTATCACATCACATATTGGTGCATCATATGTCTCTCTTTGGACCATTATCCTGTAAGGCTTGTTCATTTGAGTCACATAATGATTCAATTACCTCGGAATCTCAATATATTAATTGTAGATGTGACCCCACAGATTATTCCGTATGACACTTAGTTTCAATTCTACTATTATTGTGTCATATAATCTTTCACTTATTAATTTCATTGAAACACTTAAGGTCACAGAATACACATTGAAATTCAAAGTCCACATTTAAAACATATTAAATCCAAATTATCATAATTATGCATCACAATTCAATAGTCACGTGGATAACCTTTCATAAGATTCATCCCTTGAAATTAATGATTAACACAAATGAAACAAAACAATGATGCATAGCTCATTCTTATCAACTCATATCAATTTATAATCTCAAATAATTTATTTGAGAAGTAAGTATTTGTAAGACAAATTCAAACTTTCATAATTTATCATGAAGTAGATAATTAATAGTAATTTATATAAGTAGTTGACCGATTAAGTCAACTACACATTCTGATAAATTTACACCTAGCGGAAGATTTATTTTTAGTATTCACTACAAGAGTTCAAATTTGATAAAATTAATTTTGTTTCAGAAGTTTTTAAAGTAGACTTGGAACCCTTTAACATTATTATCTCAAAAGTTTTTACCTCATGAGTTATTTACAGAAATTCCTGTGATTACATATATTCTAGTGTTCAATCTGTAATTCTGAAAACTGATAAGTATCACTTATTTTTCTCATAACGTCGTCTAGATATATTTTTGGGATCATTCTACTTGGGTTAAAACTCTAGTTCTATAAGGTTTCACACTATAAGTTTCATACTTTATCTTCAAGTACACTATTTATAATGTAATCTTCAATCAGGTTTGTTTGTTCGTCCTAGTTAGTTAGACTTGTACTCACTAATTAATTCATAACTTTTTCAATATATTTTATTTTGAAACAATTCTTTCTTCTATGAAACTAGACTTCTAAGAGATCATTTCAAAAAAGTTTCATAATTTTTGAAATATTATAAAGCATACTTTTAATGAGGTGAACATTAAGCTACCTAATTCACAATTAAAAGTATGTTTTTCAACTTGATTTCACATCCATGAACTATTTAATATAATTCTCTACAAATCAAAGCAACTCAATTAACTTTAAACTTCAAATTTAGAAATATAAATCATCACAAAATAAAAAATAATAATTGAATCCACCTCATAGATACCTTAGTTAATTATTACTTGATCTTCACTTATTGTATTCTTTCCCTTTTTTTTGTTGACCTTCACTTATTATTTCACCTATATTCACATTTTCTTACGGTGGAATAAAAGCAACCAAGTTCCAAAAATGTGCTTCCTTTTCTTCCTCAAGGCAATGGTCAAATATATACGACCACTTAAGTTGGCTAACAAGTGGATAAGAGTGAAATTGTACTTAAAAGTTGATTGACTAGATTCCTTTGCAAAAAAACAAGCAAACAAAATGGGCTTCAACTCATATTAGTCGGTTAGAAATTTGGGATACAAGCTGAGGCATAACAGTTAGATAATTAACTAAAACTCTATGGAAACTAACTTAGTCAAGCTTGAAGTTAAAGACAAAAATACCAATTAAGTACTTAATTAAAATTAGTTTAGAACTAATTAAGTAAGTTAACTTAAGTCAAAATAAACTATAATAAACTTCACAGTTCAGAATATGTAGAAGGACACAATTACCTTAGGCTTAATTAACTAAGTATATTAACTTAATATCAATTAATTAATTCTCACTTGGTTTAGTAATTCCCAAAATATTTGCAACATTATAGTTTTCTTAAATTCAAAATAATTAACTGAATTAATTCATAATTAAGTAGTTTAGTCAATTATCCAAGAGACAATTAGAATAATACAAATAAATCATTTTACTTTAAATTACTCAAAAAGTCATTTATTTAATTTAATTGTTAATTAAGATAATAACTCAAAGACAAATAAGACATCGTATCTAAACCAAATTATTTACCAAATAGAGTAATTAAATTGATTTAAATTCTTTCTTAAATGAATTATTTAAGAGGTAATTATTTATGATATTATGAGAAGCATCACCTTTACAGGAGGAAGTAGCCCTAATATTAATAATAAGAAACTATGGTCCCTTTATAAGTGAAATTAAAAAGAATATTTGAAATATTTTTTACTTTTATCTCTATTTCTTTAACATGTCCTTATAGTGTTATCATCATATCATGGGTTTCAATATTGGCTCTTAGTCATCATATCATAAGTTCAAATATCGACCAAGAGTTATTATTCTTACAATTCCCTATATTAATAAAACTCGTCATCATATTCTTGGTGAATCATGATATTGCAAGTCCTTATATATGCTCTTGGTCTTCATAATACTGGAGTTATAATATCAACAAAGAGTTATTTGGTGTCGACCAAGAATTATTACTCTTACTAGTGTCAATATCAATAAAAAATATTCATCGTATAACATGATAAAACTTATTAGTCTTAGCAAGTTATCATATTGACCAAGAGTTTGTTATCATATTACGGGTACAAAAAAAGAGATGTTACGTTTAACATGTCCTGGTATCGACTAATAGTTCATCATTCTCGTAGTCTATTATTCTTGGATCTAACATCCATAAATTTTTAATATCACATTAAGAGATCAATCATAATGATGCATGCCCTCTTAGTCATCATCATATCATGAGTCCACATATCGACCAAGAGTTTCATAACAACTAGGATGTTGACCAAAACTCATCATCATATTGTTGGACAATCATCATATTATAGGTCCCAATATCGATGCTTAGTCATCATCATATCATAAGTTGTGATATCAGCCAATATTTATTACTCATAACATGTGTTCGACAAAATGTCACCATTTCTTAAGTCCTGATATTAACTAAGAGCTACCTCTTTAATAGATCTAGGTGTTAGTAAAAATCATCATCATATAACATGCCCGCATATGGACAAGAGTTATTACTCTTATTAGATATTGATATTAACCAAGAGTCATTATCATATCGATCATATATCCTAAATATCAAACAAAAAAATATTGCTATTAATAGGTTCTGGTATCTTGAGTTGTTCACCATCATCATAATCTTATTTAGCTTATATCAAACATCCACAAATTTAGAACATGTTGTATTAAGTGATCCATAATAATTAATGTTGTGTGAGCATGTATTATTATTATTATTATTATTATTATTATTATTATTATTATTATTATTATTATTATTATTATTATTATTATTATTATTATTATTATTATTATTATTATTATTATTATTATTATTATTATTATTATTAACTTGAACCATCATAATTATTATTCATAAATGCATTATAACATGGAATTTCATTAATCATGCTATATCTTTATGATAACTACTTATTATATGTTTCTAACTGATACTAGCAATATATCATCCTATATCATAAAATCACACACAAACTCATTTTGCATATCCTTCAAAGACTACTTCAAATTAGATTTGTAATTGTAAATTTTAACTCACCCTAGTTTCATTCAATTCATTTACTAATTCATGAACAAAGGAAAAAGTATGGTTGAAACATTTAGTAGTCTAGAAAATTAGGACAATTGTGAATGCATGCCATAATTTGAGAAGCAACCATGTTTTTCAGTAAAGTTGCCACATTTTTTGCCATTAATGATGAAATTAAGAGTTTTTGTGATCTCTCACTAAACATACACATCTAATGATACTAGAAACTTAGAACAATTAAGCTTTATCTTTTCGCATATAGCAATAAAAAAAAGTATTTCTTCCATCTTGCATAGTTAAGCTTTATCTGTTCGCATATACTCCAATTTGTATATTGTCTTGTGACTTCATCATGATTTTGCTCTTCAATGTTAAACATTTTTCAACTTCAAAATTTGTGGCCACTACTATTGGAGTACACAGATACATCCCTCTTTGAATGAAGTTTCTATGATTCTCTCCTAACTCTCTTTTCTCGTCGAGGATAGCCCATTGTTTTCTCTCCTTTTAATTCATCTTGAGCATTTATTGGTCTTTATCACTTTATAATAAATTCTTCTTGGATATCAACAATTGATAGCATGTACCTTAACTATATCATAATCAATTCCACAATTCTTTCTCAAGATTTCCAACACCATCTTAAAATAATATCTTTAATCGCACCTAATGAGAATTCTACAACAGATTGATTAACTGTCACATATTTGTTCGTAGTTATAAGTCTCGTTATCATGGTTAATAAGCTATAGCCATGAAATTTTTCATGATAATAACTCATGGTTATTGATGGCGTGGCTAGAAAATATTTGGCCTTATATCTAGAAAATATTCTTACCTGCCATTGTATTGATTTCTCATCATATTGCCACTTTATATGCTATGATTAATACTATTGAGAATTGTCATATCTATGTGTTTATATGTCTTACATATTGAGCGACATAGCTCATAGAAGAATCGACTACCCTATATTGGATCCTACAAGTAAAGGATCTATATAGATGATGATGTCATGTGTGGTGGCTAGTGCTCATGTTGGATGAATGTTACACATGTTATGGTCCTTGATTTAGATGTTTCATTTGTTTAGATTTTTTATAATTGTAATAGTTATGGCATAGTGATTTGGAGCCACTATAGATTGATGTAAGACTTTTATTGATTGATGTAAGATTTTCATATTTTATGATAATATTTTATATTTTTCATAATTTTGTTGATTGGCCCAATAGTCAAATATATAGTCGGAGCATAGCACACACATGTGGTAGCATCTTCAAGAGGGAATTCTGGCATGTGGCGAGATGCGTTTCTGGAGGCGTGACAAAGATACTATATGTCTTCTAAGTCATGGTGGAACAAACCTTCACGAAAATGTTGAGTCCCCAAGGAGAGTGTAGTTATGATATTTAGACAAATTTCACATAATCAATACATAAAAAAACATTAAGTGTATACTTGAATATATCTTTGAAGATGCGATTTGAAAATTCATGTGGTGAATATTCAAAATGAACAATATCATTTGTGGGTCGTTGATGTTATAAAAGGCTAAATATATTTTTTATATTTTAAAACATATAGATAACATTTATTACTGTAGTAATATCCAAAATATGGAGAAGGGGGGGTATGGTTTCTTTTTCACTTGTTCTCTTTTGGCTTCTTTTTTTATTTGAGAGAGAACTACAATTTACTTTGGTGCTCGCCTACAACTACGTTGCTCTAGCCACTTGGAGGGCTTCGACGGTGAAGTAGGAAATCCGCTCATTGAGGCAACGAACAAGGTTGACTAGTTTGTCAACAGCAGTCAAGGTGATGAGAGTTGGAGGAGCAAGCTGTGGTTCCTACAGTGATGAAACAATGCAGCGGTTGTGTGATGCATAATGTCGAATGCTTGAGCAACGGCAATTTTAGTGGAAGGATGGGAGGGATGGTTAAAGTGATTATTAGGAAAATGCTATTCTCACCTCTTTAATGCTAAATTCAAATTCCAAAAGATTTATGGGTTTTAAAGCATGAAAATGAATCAAAATAACATAAACAGAAATCCAGGTGAGAATAGCCTTTTATCAGTGATACAATGCCTTGAATTCATAGCATTTGATTCTGTGTTTTCTGTTCATTTAAGCTCTAATACAGTATGATGAGAAAGCTATTGTCTTCAAAAGCATCGTGCAAAAATTGCAAAACCATGAGAGCATTAATAGCAATAGCAAGCATGTAACGATATGCATGATGCAATGCCAAAAACAGCCCTTAGTTTGGTCACGCTATCAGTATGGCAAGTCACGTAAAAATCCCAATATCAGGTGATCCATAGTACCGCTTCCCAATGATTTCTTGTTTGGTTTGTAATTGAAATACAATGATATAGAATTTTTTGAGAGGGACAATGATATCGAATTAGTAGTCCAGTCACATAAGACAATGGATGTGATCGATATTTGACATGAATTTCACCCGTCAAGATATTCCAAGACTTCGCTGCTGGCATCCACAACCTGATAATGATGATGAAAACATGTTATTTTTAGAACTATGTGCACTACAAAAAAAATGGCGAGCTTTACAAAATGCTAGTCAGTATAGAAGGAAAAAAGAGAAGAGAAAGGAAACAAAACTATTTGGTTCCTTGAGGGACTCGACTCACGTGATTAGGCTGCAAGTCGAACTCTCAGCTCCTCTGCCACCGCATCGATGAACTCTTCAGTGTTCAGATATTGGGCACGAGTGACCCTGAAGATGAGGTATGAATGTGATTAACTAGAGATTTGACAAGAAGAATGAAGGAAATAGTTTATAGAACAAAGAGAAATCAGAAAACTCAAATCAGTTTTGGAGCATACTTGGATCCATGAATAATGAGAGCAAGATCCTTGGTCATCTTCCCAGACTCTACAGCTCCAATGCAAGCAGCTTCCAATTTTTGAGTAAAATCAAGCAATCTAGCATTACCATCCAGCTTTGCTCTGTCAAATGTGAGATAATATAAGAATCCGACTTAAATACTTATACATAAAGATAAGGAAAGAAGGTTGTCTCTGTTGATACATATTCAGGAAAGTTACTGATCAAACTCCCTATGAAGTATAAATATGAGAATTTTAATTATAAGGGTAGAAATATAAAAGAATTTGATATTATTTAAATTTGATAAGTTTCACAAATATCTAAAGATTTTAGCAGAAGTTGAGCTTGAGGCATGTTCTAGAATAGTAACTGACAATAAGATAACAAAATACCTGTGAGCAAGCCCCCTTGACCAGGCAAAGATTGAAGCAATGCTGTTGGTACTGGTTTCACCTCCTTTCTGGTGAACACGATAATGTCGGGTCACAGTTCCATGTGCAGCTTCCGCTTCAATGGTTTTTCCGTCAGGGCAGACCTATAGTGTATTGCATTCTATAATTAGAGATGGACCAAAATGTAGGCGTCAGTGCTTATATGATATGCATGTGAACAAAACCTCTGCAATTCATTTGCCAAAAAAAAAAAAAAGAAGAAAGATGAACAAAAGCACCATGATACATTTTGTGAAGATGGAGAAGTAATGATGCTTCAGTGACAAAAGAAACTGGCAGGATCTTGTTCTACATGGGGAAAAGCTTATTCACACAAGGACAAAGAAGCTAATCCACTAAAAAGAAGATGTATTTCTCTAACTCCTTCAACAATAGAACATATAATAAACACTTGACATTGTTACCCTAAAAAAAAGGACTAGACAGACAGAAGCCGTCTAAAACAAGCTCGAGTTCTCATTGCAAGATATCTTTACAATTTAACCTAATTTCTTGATACAAACTATTTTCAGCTGAGTGACTACAAAGTTGATATACAATTGCCATACTATTTACTTCCTTAAAATATGACCAGCAAGTTTCCAAAAGCAATGCAGGAACTTATAACAACAGACATCACAATATGGAATATAGTTATACATACCAGCACTGATGTCATCAGACCCAGAGAACCAAAACCTGCAGAAACATACAACATTAGTTCAGTACTTGTAAGACACCAAATGCTTAATAACGCCTCTGGCAAGCATCAGCAGAAACTGTCATTTTCTCGATGAACAATGATAAAATAAGAATGAGAGATTCACCTTGAGCTAAGAAATCACTTTGCACATCTCCATCATAGTTTTTGCAGGCCCATACATAGCCACCTTCGCTCTTGAGTGCATATGCAACCATGTCATCAATGAGACGATGTTCATACCTAGCAAATGCCATTTATAAGGAGAATGGTTTCAAAATATTCTCTGTATGAAGTATGTTAGCCAGAAGAATGAACTAACCAAATTCCTGCAGCCTCAAACTTAGATTTCCAGTTAGCTTCATAAACCTCTTGGAATATGTCCTTGAACCTGAAAGATGAAGGTTATATATAAGAAAGAGAATATTGATGGTCTGCTAGATATCCTCGATGTTTATGTAAAGTTGTGGAAAGTAGTTACATAAATATTTACAAACCTTCCATCATATTTCTTCAAAATGGTGTTCTTTGTGCTAAGATAAAGTGGCCACTTTTTCTCATAAGCAGTGTTCATAGAAGCCTCAGCAAAGGCACGAATAGACTGTAGAAAAGCATACAAATATTTCAACAATACATCTAAGCATCCACCATCACGAATTACCTTAGGGTTATGAATTTAAACCTCATCAGTATTGTACATCGATAATGCAACTCCACCAGCACCAGTAAAGTTATACACCTCGAGTGCAACCTCTTCATCTTTTCCTTCTGAAAGTTAAATGAATTACAGAGAATGTTGTACAAAATTGTGAGCTAATCACAAAGGATAATGAATGAAAACTATGTATTATTGCAACTTTGGTCGTGATTTCTATTACCAAAGACTAATTTGAGCTTTCCAGGGCCTTTAATAACTGTGTCAGTGGCTCGGTACTGATCACCAAAAGCATGTCTTCCAATGCATATGGGCTTTGACCATCCTGAGAGCACAACATTTCATATCAATCCAATGTTGTCGAGATACCTGGTACTGATAAAAAAATTGAAAAGATTTTACCATTGTATTACCTGGAACAAGCCTTGGGACGTTCTCGCAGATAATAGGCTCTCTGAAAACAGTACCTGCATGACAAGAAGGTTTAAGTGGAGATGATGCAGTACAAAGGGTGGTTTTAGAGATGATACACTAACCATTCAAAATGTTCCGGATTGTCCCATTAGGGCTCTTCCACATAGACTTAAGGTTAAACTCCTTGACACGAGCTTCATCTGTGATTTCAAGATTATTAAAATTTTATCACATCGAAAAACAAACATGTGGCACATTATAAAACTTGCTGACTCAACCTTACCTGGAGTTATTGTTGCACATTTGATGGCTACATTATATCTGCAATGGCACAATAGATTTACGATGACGCAAGGCAGGCATATAAGTAATGATACAAGTGATCAATCAGAAAGAACATCAAAGAAGAAGTTAGTCAGCATCTAGATCTTAAAAACTGGGGATTAGATCCATCTGCTGATTTAACATTTTCAATGGAGAAATTTTTTTATTTTTTAATTTCAGGACACGATATTGCTTAAAAAATAAGATTTCGGCATTAAGCATTAGTAAAGAGGAACACATGTAAAGATAATGCTTACTTAAGAGTGGCTTCTGCACTTTCTACAGTGACTTTATCATCAGTAGCATCACGATGGGGAAGACCCAAGTCAAAGTACTTGATGTCCAGGTCTAGAAATGGGAAAATAAGCTACATAGGTGAATTAAACCATTAGTTGACCGACAGAAAAAAAAAACCATTAGCTGGCAAGAGCGATGGAAGTTCATAAACAATGCAGAAGTTACCTTGTCCTTAATTGATTTCCAGAAGACACGGGTCATTTCATCCCCTGCCAGAGAACAAGAACTAGACATTAGCTTAACAAAATACACGATGCATGAGATAGAAATAATAAGAGGAGATGGAAGTTTCTGTCTAAACAAAATGTTAGGAATGTAAGTCCTTGTCAGTTATTTGCACAAACCTATTAACAAAAGGTAAACAAAGAATAAATGGAATTATGTTTTTACCATGGATGAAATAGTATTCATAAAACTGGATGAACCACAAATATCTAGACAGAAAAGAGGAAACTACCCCACATCAGATAAGCCTGAAAAGTTCTTTTCAGAGGTCTCTTTCTCTAGAAAGAAAAATTCCCCCCATCAATTGCACAACATTTCTCACTGATCCAATAGTGGAAACATTTTAGCTACGTTTGTAACCTAGATTATGCATGCAAATCACAGCCCATAGTTTCATGCACCGGCCGTACAATTTGGCACTCTATTGTGAGATATCAAGATTCAACTTCGGCGATATGAATCTGATTTAACCCGTGAGAAGGTTAAAATGCTTAGACAGTTGCTTGAACACTTAGCTCCGCTAAAACACCAGACATGCAGATCATTCTAAATTAAAGTTGTCAATTGCAAAACAAAACGCAGAGAAAGCGACTGTTGATCTCCTTTGTAAGAAAGAGTGAAAAGAAAGTGTTCGTGAAAACTACAAGACCAGGAAATCCAAGAAAAGCATTCTCAAGATCACCATCGGACTGCTCAAATCCAAACAACAACTGCTCAGTATGTTACCAGAGGTGTACGACATCTATATGACTAAAACACGTCTAAAAAAGAAAGAAAAATCGCATCTTGCAGGGAATTGGGCCATAATACTGGTATCAGAAATGGTAGAAAAGGATTAAATGATCGATGAGAAGGTGGGATGAGTAGAATGGAATGGAGGCGGTTGATCTCACCGTCCATCTCGACGATGGGGTTCTCGACTTTAATCTTATCGAATGCCATGGCGCGCTTCGATCTTTCTCGTCGCCGGAGGAGGAGCGCACCAGCGAGCGGAGACGACCAGATCGGAGGAACACGCAGAGAGCGGCGACGCAAACGAGGCAATTAAGTAGTCGTAGAAGAAGAAGAAACACCACCAGCGACGGCCAATAGCTAACTGACAGCTGCGGGGTTCCTTATTATATTAATAGAAAGTTTAAAATTTTAAGATTAATGTTGTTTGAGAGATAACTTAAAATATGACAAATAATATAAAATTTCTTTTGAGTTAATGATTAAAAATATCATATCTTTAGGCAAATAGTTATGGGAGTATTGCATTCTTTTATAAGAAAAAAAAAGAATAAGAAAAAACTGAGGCAGCATTATTTAAATGTTGTGTGTGAGAGAGAGACGTCATCAATGAAATAGGGGTGAATGGCTCTTTGGCAAATTCAATTTGATATCATCAATGAAATAAGAGGGTGAAATGTAATGAAATAAGAGGGTGAAATGGTAAAAAGTTTTTTCTCGCTACTTGAAGAAGATTTCATATTTGAATCTTCTGAATGTAATAATTTTTTTATTAAAAAATTCATCGTCATAATTAAGTGTCCGCTCTAAAAGTCGAATATTAATAATTTTGGACATTTTGAGGGCAATTAAAAAACAAGAAAAAAAATCCAATTTGACGTCTACAGTTTGCTGGGGGACCACTCGAGCGACATGATAAATAGTTGACAATGAGGTGGCATTTATGGGTCATTTATCACGTGAATAAATTTGTAACTTTGAATCATAAATTTGGTCGAGCAAGTGAATCGATAAACAACGTCTCTTTCAACAACTACGGTGGATGGTTTGAAAAACTATCATCATTCGATATCAATTGAAACAATTTGTTTTCAAAAGAGTGTGTTATTATTAGCCCTTGAGATTTGTCATAATTCTTTTTAAAACATAATTCCTCACAACCCAAAAAATGAATTAGCACCTTTTTCTAACACTGATACTTCTCTTTGAATCAATTAGTACGTCTCTTTGATTTTTTTTTCTTTTTTCTTTTGAAGATTGGACTAACTTTCTAGTCTCTCTTTGAATACCCCGATGTTACATATGACATTCCAATCATGATTGTAAAATTCGGACCGACTTGGACGATCAGACTGATTGGATCGAAGTTCGAGATAAAAAATCGGGCTATAGGTCGACTTCAATTCGGACTTGTAGTTGAACCACTTTGAATCATGGTTGTAAAATTCGGATAGACTTAGGCGGTTGGACCGATTGGATCGAAGTCCGAGATAAAAATCGGGTTATGGGTCGATTTCAATTCGAATTTGTAGTTGAGCCACTTTGAACCGATCAAACCTAATCCCGCGTTCAACCAGTCGACTCGACGAGTTTAGTCGACCCAATCGCCAAGTGAATCATCCTAAAAAATATTTTATTTTTATTTATATGACAAAAAATATTGAAAAAAATTGTTGTTTGATATTTTAAGAAATAAAATAATAAATTTGCAAATTATGATTTATGAATTTTGTATGTTAGAAAATCTTATTATTAATTATTTTATTATGTTAGTACCTTCTATTTTGATATAGACTTTGAGTAATATAAATTCGTGACTTGTGAGTTATGATTATAGAATATTATTATGTGCCTTATTTGTTATTATATATTTATTTACTACATATTTTATTATTTTATATTAAATTATTATCAACAGGTTCGATCGTCCGGCTTATTCGGTCCGACCTTACCCCAAAGCCTCTCCAGGTCGATGCCCGGACTAGATTTTATAACCTTGATTCCAATATTTTAACCAACAAGGTCTATGAAAAATAATGTCCGAGATTAAACTAAGTGAAAAATAAACATTCAACACGGACAATGTGGAGAAGAAATGATGAGGATAACTAAGGACGAATGATGAATAGGAGATAATGTTATTGTGGAAAGGTATGTAACTAGAATCAATATTAAGCCTATCTTAATAAAATGATAACAATTATAAGCTTGTTATTGTCCCTCTTCTTGGAGTTCTAATTGCTTTAAAGGAATTAGCGAAATTCTTTTTCTTTCGATATCCTCGCTCATAGAGTCATAGTTAAGATCGGTAGTAACATGATCGTCGAACACGGAACGAAAGAAAACCCTAACCTTAAAATTGATTGCATTACCTTATGACATGGTCCATGTTTCCTAGATTGTTTCAAACCGAATTAAAACATTTATACAATTCGTACCCACATCACCTGGAAATCAAACCGCATTTGGACAAACATCATTCATGTCAATCGACTGCACTTTCACGGAAAAAGGGTCATCATGGGCCATGTCACCCTCCAACGCCGATCGTGTTCCCTCCAAAGACGCCTAACTCATTTAATATTCTTTCTGCATGTATATGATTTGATTGTACTGACTAGTTAAAAATGATACAATGTATGATGCAAGTCTAATTATTCTTAAATGATATCTAGCTCAACTAATGATAGAATTTAAAAGCTATAATTGAATTTATGCATAAAGATGTGACCCTTGAATTGAAAGATTTATTCCTATTGTTAACATGAACTTTAGACATGAGGTAATTGAATTCCTTCTTATTTTTTTTTTTCAAAAAGAAACCTTATGGCCTAGCTAGCCATATGGCACCGAGGCTAATCAAAATCTTCAATGCAATGGTAAATGCTCATTATTGTTTCTAATGATTGTTAACTTAAGGCAAGATGAATGAAAAATAAGTAAAATGATATTGAGCTAAGGATTTCTTCAACATATTAAACAAAGAAGATTATGAGCATCACGAAATAAGGGTGCAACTAATGTTCTTGCCATCAATGGATTAATATATTGGAAGGACATTTCGAAGGTGTATATAAGGTTATTAATGTCACAACTTATCATATTTGTTATCCATTATATTTGATAATATTTTGTATATGCATATTGAATATGATAAATTTCACTGCCAAATTATCTACATATTGGAAATTTTATTTGATCTTTGCATCTTGGGCATCATAACTCACGGAGGGTTTACCTCCCTTGCAAATTCAATGATGTAGATAATTAGGAATCGAATATGTGCCGATGGCGCAGGTGGTGATGTTGTTCGTGATGGTTTGGTTTGCACATGAAATAGGTATTGGTGGTGATATGATGGTCATGTAGTAGAGAATAAAGAATTATAATTAATTAATGTCTTATTATTGGATTCAGTAGTTGGTTATGGTCTTTCTCTATGAACTCTTGTATTAGACTTTTATTTCTTTAGTTAAAAACATGTTTTATATAAAGTATTAATTTCCATATGATGTGTCCATTGTGTTCATCGATCAAATGATCATGAATTAAGTTAAAGAAGTAAGTATGTAGCGTTTTCAAGAGAAAATTTTGTCAAGTAGTGGAGTGTACTTTTGGGAGTGTTACATGATTCATTATCCACTTCTTGGCCACACAAATATGGAACACGATCATAGATAAAAAAGATAAATTCACAATCACTAATCATAAATATAAAAAAAGATAAATTAGGACTCCAAAATTATTATTTGTTTAATTTATTTTTTTATCATAATAATTTTATTACTGGATTTGAGCATGGAACCCACTATATCTCTCGTGTGTTCGCATTTTAGACACAATTTTTAGAATTCGATGAATATCTCGACCAAATAATATACACTAGTTATGTTTTAATATATATAATCCATTATAATATATGGCATATTTTAAATATATAATATTAAAATATTATATATATACAATTATATTTATTATAATATAGTAATTATTTTGGAAAATGAACTATAATCGCGTTTATCAAATTACAAGAGTTATCTTCCATATTTTATGGCATTCACGATAATAAGAGACTAATATGTGAAAAAAAAAGAAAATGGTGATAGAGAATGCGACTTGAATATTTCAAGTAAAACACTATTTTTTATTATCTAATTAATTAAATTATTATTATCTAATTTAAAATAATGAATATCAATGTAATTGTGACCATGAAATAATTTGCATTTAGAATAAAATATCTCTAATTAAAAAATAGTTCTCTTTTATAATTTAAATTTATATAGACTCAATATCATTATCATCATCTAAATAGATAAAATGAAAGAGAGATGGGTTTCATTCGACGGATGAGGACTCCTGTGGCACGCCTCCTCGACCGCATACACGTCCTCATCTGTCCCCTTAAAGTGGCCTTCATATCCGTTAATCACACGTTTGCTTGTCGCTATTATCAATCACCTTTATTACCTCATTGTCACTATTCATTGCTAGCCCATCGTCGCCAACCCAATTCATCACGTGTTGATGGGGAGCGAAGTTGGCTCACAGGAGATTTTTCCTGTGCGCGATCAATGGCTTCTTCGCAATTGCGTGTTCGTCGGTAGTTACGGGTTTGAGTTACGGTGGCCACTTCTAGTCACCTATAATAATCTTCCACTTTACCAATGTGGTCATTGTATGATAGCACTCACATTGTCTATGTAGAGTCTAACTAGAGATTATATCTTAAAGTTTCACTATCACTAAATACTTCATACTGACTCAAATATTCCTAAGACCCATCAAGCTCACGTGTTTGATGAAAGCACCGATTGCAATTCCTTTTGTGAGAGAATCAACTAACATATCACTCGTAGACACGTAGGTCACTATCACTTTTTTTTTATTTCCTTTGTCTAGGCTTACCGTGTAAGCCAAATCGGGTTTCGTACAGAGTATCACATGCATCAAACTATCCACCACCTCTGCATAGGGCTCCTGTAAAGATTCTCACCCTGCATTAGGATATTGATTTTTACTAAGTCTTTTTCCAATTATATTCAAATCAGTCTTTTTCCTATTCGGTAACTTATTAATGTAATGTTCTTGACTTTAACTCAAACTATTTGAGTTTCTGTCATGACTGACTTGAATGTCTAATACATAAGATGTTTCTCATATCTATTATTTTAAATTGTTTGCTCAATTTCTCTTTGATCTCATTGAGCATTCTTATATCATTTTTCGACGAGCAATATATCATTCATATATAGTGATAATATCATAAAATTGCACAAATTTTCTTGATGTATACACGATAATCTAATTTATTCATCCTGAACCAAATTGATCTATCATCTCATGAAACTTCAAGTATCATTGCCTAGACGATTGCTTTAAGTCATAGAATAATTTTCGAAGATTATACACTTTATTCTCTTGACTTTTAACTCAGATCTTTCATGTTGTCGTATATATACGTCTTCTGATAAGTTTTGGTTCAAAAGAGTTGACTTCATGTCCATTTAGAATAACTCCAAATTTATATATGCTACGATCATCCGAGTTGACGCAAACTTAGTTATTAAAGAATAAGTCTCCTGAAAATCTATTTCGACTTGTTGAATATAACCTTTGGCCGTCAATCTCGCTTTGTGCTTATCAAGTGAACCATTAGCACGATAGTTTCTCTTGAATATCCATTTGCACAATATGAATTGCCTACCTTTCGACAAATCACATAATGCTCACACTCTATTTTTATTAATTGAGTCCATTTCAGCTTTCATAGTTGTCGATCATGGTTTTGCCTCATTAAAAGTCATCGCTTCTTTATCCGAAATAAGATTTGTATAATTCTCTTTCTGAACATCAGCGGAGTAACATGATGTTTCGTACTCGTATAGAACATAATCATCTAAATGTGCGAGTGTTATCCGAGATCATTTGTTGGTGTCGGTTATACTAGTGAAAATAATGGATTTCTTCACTTATACTAAAGGTATATCATTTTGTGTAACATCAACTCCCATTGTCGAATAGCCTAGTGTATCTGAGTTGTCTCCACTATTCATTTTATTTATATTTAATATATATTATATTTTTTTATTTTTCAAGATGAAATATAATTCCAAGAAAAACAATAAATTAAAATTTTAATTTTCTCAATTCACTTAAGTTAGGACTCTTTCATTTTTTTTATATATTTGTGCATTTTCTCCTTAGTCATTATATTAATACATTTTAATTTGTACACGGAAAAATATAGTTTTGAATGTAACTTGAATTTGATTTTTTCTTAAGTTACATGAGTTGGGACTTTATACAATTACTATTATATATTTACTTATGCATTTCCTCTTTAATTTGTGAATATATTCTTTATTTTAATTAGTGCAAATAATGTATACTTTTATAAGTATACCTTTTTCATTTTCCGAGGGAAAATAATATTTCAAAAAAATAATCAAATTTTAAATTTTCTTTAATTTTCTTGAGCTAGAACTCTTTTAAATTAATTATTATATATTTGTTTGTTTACTTTTATTAATTTGGATGGAAGTGACAAGAAATGTGGGTAGTGTTTATATTTGTCTAAAATTATGAAATCATGATGAATTATGATTAATTTAATTACATTGAATATAAACATAGCATTAGGGGGCGTTAAGGGGATAGATTTGATTGGATCTGACCTCAAAACTCAAAATAATCAATTTTGGTCGTGTCAAGTTGGGTCTAGTTGATGGAAATATAAGCATTGAATTCGATCTATCTCGACCTAATTGGATTTAGGTTGGATCGGAATGGATCATTGAATTACCTAATTAATTCTTTTATAATATTTGGTATTAATTATTCAGTAGTACAATATTGAATTATATTCTTTTAGAAGTAAGAATATGTGTTTTTCAAATAATTAAGATATTTTCCAATTGTATAAATATTTAACTTTATTATATTTTAATCTTGCAATAATTTTAAACTTTTAAAAAATATGAAATTGTTGGATAATTGGGTTGAGTGATCTGGTTGAAAAATTAAAATTCATACTCGGCCTTTTGATTAGGTTATGTTCAATCAGTTCGGGTCCAAGGACCAAAACCAATTCAACTGAGGTTGGGTCTCGTTTCGAGTTCATTGGGTGAACACTCTACAAAGCATAATATCTTATCCCTTCTATTGGATGCTACGCACATTTCGTACGCTAAAAATATCCAACTCAATTAAAATTATCCTCTTTATATATATGATTGGTAATATCTTATATATAATATTATACATTGAATTTTTAAATGAATTAATGTTAGGGGGCAATGAATGTCAAATGCCATGTTTTACCAATGATATGTATTTAGTACACATCTCAATATACTTTTGTTCCTAAATTTATTGCTCATTTTTTTAGGTTTTATACTTAATTTTCTCTAAATAATATATGTAATTTTTTTTCAAAAAAATCAAATAATGCCATGTGGCATGAGATTTTTAACTTAATACTATTATTAATATTATTTTTCCCAAATAATGACAGCATGCCATTAGGCACCAGGTTTGCATTTGAATCTTTTTTTTTAAAAAAAATATGTTATAATACTATTTTGGCTACGAAAATATTTTATTTTTATAATTATAAAAACTATGTGATATATCTTTGAATATATCTTTATTATGGATAATATTTTAATTTCAAAGTTTTTGCTTCAGGTTTTTTAAATGAATAACTGATTATCCATAACAAAATAATACATTGTATCAACTAAAATAAAAAATTGCACCAAAAAAACTTAACTTTTATTTTTGTTGCATATATAGCCTAAACTTTTATTTGCTGAATAAAAAGTCATCAACTTCCATACTTTTATTGAATCTAGCCTAAATTTTCTTTATTGAATAAAAAAGCCCTAACTTTCAAATATTTTCTCATAACTAGCCTCATAATAACTTTTTAAGATAATCATTAAGCTTGAGTGGTGAATTTATGGGGATACATATAATTATTTGTATATAAAATTAAATATATAATTGAGTTCATTTTTCTTAAAATAGCTCATTGCTAATTAAATCATTTATATATTTATATTAACTATCTATATATTAATCTTATGTTAATTTTTGTATTAATATAATTAAAATTAATGACTATTAGCAATTTGGTAGAAAAATAAAAGGTGAAATAAGGCTTTTTTCTGATTTTATTCCACTAAAGACTCGTAAAAATGATAAAGTGGAGTTGGTAGTAGAAATAGTTATAATGTCATATTTATCTATTATAAATATCCTATCAAATAGTTATCTATTCTTTCTAAAATGATTGAAATATTAATCTTTGTCTGTCGAATGATAATTCTTCAACTAAACAATTCCCTTTATTGTAGGTATAAATAATATATATATGTATATATATTCAATAAACTTATTATATCATAATTAATATTTTTTTAGAACAAGATATTTATGATGCTAAATATGAGAAAATATTGAAAATTAGTGATTTCTTATTCAATAAACAAAGTTTAGGCTAAAGCTTGTAAAAATAAAAAATAAAAATAAGTTTATATTATTAAATGTAGAAAAAAAAGATACAATTAGTATATATATATATATATATATGTATGTAAAAAGATATGTGATATGATTTTGAAACTTTTTACTTTAATTATGGATTATAATTTAACTATTTTTTTGGTTTTCGCTTAAAATCATCCTCTTATAATGTAGAGGATAGAATTTTTAATTTGCTTTCTAAATAATTAAATATTATTATTTTCAAAATAATGGTAGCTTTCCATGTTATTATGTGTATTATGTATGTATAATCAAGCCAAGACCTAATCAAACTAGATTTATTTATATATATATATATATATATATTTCAACTTACGGCTATTGTTATCCTATGTTTACAAATTTAATTATAAGATAACAATTCTATTATTTGAAGAATTTCCTACCTATTCCTAATTTACTCTACTTGTATAAATATGTTTAATCAAACCAAGACCTTTTAGTCAAATTAGATTTACCTTTACATATCTACTTTTCTTTTAATTTGATGCTCACGATTATTTTTATTTTATATATTAACAAATTTTAAGACTCATTTTTTCTGCTTTCTAAGAAAAATCTGAAAAAACAAGAAAAGTTCAAAAGATAAAAAAATTCAAAAAGATAAAATTTGCCAAAGTGAAATTTTATCGATACATTATTTTAGCAAAATTTATTAACAAAGAGAATTAATAATATTATTTTTTAATTGAAAAATTGTTACTCTTTCAAAATAATTATTACCTTGTATTTGTGCCAGAAAAAAATAATTCTGAAAACAGTATTTAAATAATTGTACTTTTTTTTAAATAAACTTGAGTTAGGAGACTTTTTAAAATAAGTTTTTATTTTTTTCTCTGGGAAAAATTGTTGAAAATTATAAGAAAAAGTAGAATTTTTTTTTTAATTTACTTGACTTAGGACTATTATAATTAATTCATTTTGTTTGTTTGAGCAAATGAGACTATTCTCCATAGTTTTTTTCTCCCGCCGAAACAATAAGGTTTCATGTTTCTAAGACAAATTAAAAGTTTGAGCTGATAGATATGCATTTTTATTAAGAGCATCGGGAGAAAATAAGAGATGCATACGGAAGAAGCTTAAAAGAGGGGGGATCCTCTATTTCAGAGAAAAATTATAGGCAACATACCTTCGGAGGAAAGCATAAAAATAAGATATGGTAGAAGAACCCAGCCTTAGATGTGCTGCCCTGCTAACAGGAGGAAACCACATAGAAACAAGAGGTAAAAAGCAATATGAATAATAAAATTGAAAAGGTTCTCAGGAAAGATGCCATTTCGAAGCAGAATAATTATCGTTTCAATGTGTACTTTCAGGAGAATTAGGTATCCGACTCAAAATCACCCTATTCTCTTCAGTTGGAGAATCACAAGCCTGAGAATCACTAACACAAATGACAGCACCTGAACAGAAATTAGACCTTTTATCATCAGACCCATCAGGATTGTCAGGTTCATTAGTTGCTGTATCTTGTGTTTCCATGTTATTAGTAGTGCCGTAGTCATCTGGTGGAGGGGTTTCCTCAGAGGATTTATTTTCCTCACCAACTTGTACATCCTTCTCATGTCTGCCTGAATCCTCTACAGTCTCATTCTTCTCTTTCGAAGAGATTACTGGAATATGAACCTTCACTTTTGAACTCTCATTCTGCTTCTTATACAAGGATATAGCACTCTGCAATGAATATGTCACCAGTTAATTACATCGACGCTATAACTCTAAGAAGACAAAAACAGTGTGCCCAAAAGAGAAAAAAGAGAAAAAAGAGATTAATTGCATTGTGCAATTTCTTGATTAAGATGTGAATTGAAGATGACAAAGTACCTGAAAAATGGTTTCTTTTATGGCTGGGAAGAATGAGTCCAAGATTTTGCCTGTGGCATCCATTTTTCTTGAACTACCATCTTTGACCTTCTGAAAAAAAAGATCATACTGTTTAATGGAAGCCGATAAGCAAATCAACAATGAAATATGATAATAGTGTTGTGAATCTTAGTCATGCTGAAGCTTTAAATACCTGGAAGTGAATGTGATCTTTGATAATGGGAGTACCATTCTTATTCAAAATCCCATATAAGGATGTACACTTCTTGTACAAGTCTGAATCAGCAAGGATAGGAGAGATGTCGATCCTAGAGAGGTAATTAGCAACAAAATTGATAGTTTCATTGCCAGACACATTAGATGTCTCATGCAACTTTTTGTTTTTAAGCCTTTGAGGACCGTCACTAGCATTCTTCCCGTGGGGAGAATCTCCCAAGTGCTTTGCATCAAAACTTTCAGGAGGCAGGCATTCCGATTGGGGCCTATCAATTTGGGCCTGATGACTTCGTTGTATAACCTGAGGTTCATCTGCTTGGGAATTTACCAATTGTTCCTGTTCTTTCTTAACATTCATGCTGCCATTTTGAGTCTTCCACAAATCAGTACCCATTTCCCATCCTCTGTTGCTCAATAGGTGTCTATTATGGTCCCAGTCTGGCCTTCCATACATATGTGGTTCATCCCCAAAGGCATTATTGCTTCCATCCCACAATTGCATGTGTGGAGGGCATGACTGATCAACTGCATTGTGCCACCCAAATGCACGACCATGACCATGAAAACTATCAGCCACATCATGCATGTGATAAGAAACACCGCCATGAGCCAAGTCCATAGGTGGTCTGATGCCAAACATAGGTGGAGCTGGAAATTGTGCAACAGGTGGATGGAACCCAGAAGGAGGCACTCCATGATGCAGAGGGATGAAACCATTTCCCAATGGGGAAGGCCAAGATGGTGAGTTCTTCCAAGCATTTAAATGACCTCTGCCAAAAGTAAGATCACCAGTTCTCTTATAACGACTATAAGCCTTCCGATCACCAATCTGAGATCTCTCGTCTTCATAAGAACCCAAAACTGAAGGACTGTCGAACCCTAATCTCATTGCTGGTGGAGGGAGCGAATTGTTGGGCGAGTTTCCAGTGAAGTGACTGGTTCGGTTAATAGATGAACCAGCCGGTGTTGACTCCCTGTTGCAAGCATCAGTATGAGCTGAGTCATCAGGGATTGCCTTTGCTCGATCTCGATCTTTCAAGCTGCTGCTTTTTTGTCCTTCAGTATCAATGCTGCGCCTGGCGCCAGCCCTCTCTGAAAATCGCCTATCAGTAATAGATGATGACCTTTCTCTCCTTTGAGTTGGCGAGCTATGGGAATCAGACATTGGTGCCCTTTCATACTTCGTAGAATCAGCAGCTTCAGTATAAATGTCAGCCTTTAGTTTGACCTTCTCTGCTCGAGTAAAAGAAACTCTCTCATGAACTCCTGAAGAAATTGAACGACTTGCGCTAGGACGAGCTCTGACTTCAGAAGATGACTCTTTCCATGCTGATTCCACATGTTTGATGCTATCCCTGAAAATACATTACAGAAGCTTTCAAGATAACTTAGAGATCAGCGCGTATAACTAACTAGGGTTCAAATTTATATATTATATTCATGCCGATAGGCAGATACTTTTTCTACTGCTGTATTACCAATGCAATATAAAAAGATGATACCTTCTTTACTACTGTATTACCAGTTCAATATAAAAAGGTGGTTTCAAATCAAATTTTGAAGGCTCAAGGTTTGTGATTAAAAGTTTTGGTTGTATTAGAGACTTTCGGTCCATGCTGATCCGATGTACCACAGGAACATGTCTGGCACAAGATGAAATTTATCACCCGAAAGGCAAGGAACAGTTCCAAACTAAAAGAATGCCAGCATAGTGCATAAGAGACAACTTTAAACATCTTAAACCGTGTAAAATCAATTAGATACCTTTGTAAAGGGTACATTTCTTTAGAAAGTTCTAAAAGGTCAATTAGGCACTTTTTCACTACGAAATGCATATAAGAAGCTTCCAAAGCACATGCATTGATCATTCAGCTTGCAATCTTACCAAAGAAATAGAACTGAAAAGATTTTGCAGAAATGCAGACGCCTCCCAAAAAATTAATAAAAGGATTATATGACACATGGATGACTCGCAATTTCTGCAAGGTGTTCTCTTATGTTTAGAGACACCAAGATCTAGAACATCAAACACTAATGATGTTGGCATCATAAAAAAACATGTGAAGAAAGTCCATTAAATAGAGATGAAAGATTAAAATATGGATAAAATATTATCACATATCAGTGTTAAAGATTCACATATAAGAATACAAATAACTTGAGTAGAAACAAGAAAGAATCCAAGAATACCTGCTTTGATCTTCGAGCAGATGTATATTAGAGCTCGATGCAATCTTTTGTCGGTTGCTTCTCGGACTTGAGTCAAGTTTATCAGATTGTCGATAGTCTGACCTAGATTTGTCTATTTGGGAATCAATTCTACTAGTAAGGATATGTTTATCAGAATCCTCCTGTTGTTCCTTCCCTTTTCGAGGTTTAAATTCATTATAATCCTCATTCTCATCAGAGAATCTTTTCTTTCCTCTATAATCCTTAGGCTTAACGCTGTGATCATCTACAGACTGACCTCCATCATGATCATTTTCATTGTCATGTTTAGTTTTCCAATATCGACTATCCACAATCTTCACTTCATCTCTGACAGACTTACTTTCAGACTTTTCAGAAGCACGATCTCTTGCACGTTCATCGCGACGCTTATCATCCCGATGTCTATGATCCCTATCAACATCATCCAGTTTTTTGTCTCTATGCTTTCCATTTTCATGTCTTTCATCTCTATAGCTTCTATGTTTGGAATGGTCATCTCTAGAGGATAGTCTCCTATCATCCCCGTCTCTCCCATCATGCAGCCATTTGTTATCTTCAGAACCATCCCTCGTGTGTTTATCAAAACCTTTCACTAAACCAGTGTTGGGCATCACATCTTGAACTTGCAGCTCTGATGAGAAACAAAAAAAAAACAAATGCTAAGACAAAAGCTAGCAAATAATAGTTACTAAAGCATTACATGGAATAGTGAAGGTCTGAGAGAAACAAAGCAATGCCAATTTTGAAGTCAAAGGACAACATGCCTATACCCACCAGCTTTGAATATGCAGAATCTGACAAACAAAAAGAATAAAGTAAAATGGATATTCCTCTTCAAAGGCAAATAGTACCTTTATCTATTCGGCATAACAGGCAGAAACCAAAAGGCCATTTTTCCAGACACACAGAAGAAACCATGGGGGAACAGGTATTCATGTTGATAGACTACTATTTATTTGTTGTTGCTGACATTAGAAACATTTGAAACAAACTGAATGCAGAATCAAGGGATCTGGTGAAAACATACACATGTAAACTAAAACCTACCTGCAAGGACTACCTTTATCATATTTCCTTTCAATGTCCCAAGGAAGGTTCAGGTTCTTCACCATGGATATATCAAATCTTTTTTAGAGGTACTTTTCATTTTTTTTTTTGAGACGGAGGTACTTTTCATTTTAATCTTATCAATGAATCTCGTCACCTTTATTTGCATTACGCTCTCTGAGCCAGACAGAGAGCTGATTAGGCACACCCTTATTTATCTCCTATTCCTCCCACATTTAAAGACAGTTAGTTCTACAAGTCCATAAGATCGTTCAAAACTTCTGGTCCAATTGTTAGTGTAAAAATTAATTCAGTGTCCTGAAGCTTTCACCAGCAAACCTACATCTACCAGCAAATGGGAACATGCTGAATAATTTAGTCAAAGTGTCAAACAATAGAGATCTGTACAACAATCACAAAAGAAATTAGACACAAATGAGGTTTATAGTTAACCTGATTGCATAACCAGAAGAAGGCACAATTCTCTTTATTTTCACATAAGATGTATCTTAGGGCCTGTTTGGTCACCAGCTTTAGGTCCAAACGCTTGCAAGGGTTCTATGTCTCCATGTGAGACATGGAATGCAGCAGCGTTTGATAGCAACGCCACACAGGCCCTTAATGTAAAAGCAAGTTCATATGGAGTTAATGGTGATTAAAGGGGAAGATCCACATATTATAAACACTGTGTAAGTATGTAATCATGTCACTGGAGACTTATCCCATGAAGCTCTCAAACTACAGAACATTTCTGACAGTTAGACTTAGCAAATTAAAGCATACATAAAAAAAACACAAAAGAGACAACAAAAATTATACTGGTTACCTTACCATTTATTTTCATCTCCTTCCTTGACACTCGTTCTTCGTCATTACTTCCAATTTTCGAACTGCGCTTCCTATTGATCGAATAATCAGAATACTCATAGCCAGCATCATGGGCCTCCCTATCCCTGTCTCTCTCCCTCTGGGACTTTTGCTCTCTCTCCTTCTCTGAAACTCCAAATTTCTCCCTCTCTGAACCTCGTTCTTTGTCCCTTTCTACTCTTTCTTTATCCCTCTCGGATATGGGTTCTCTTTCCCTCTCTGGAACCCTTTCTCTATCTCTCTCTGAAACCCTTTCTCGGTCCCTATCTGATCCACGTTCCCTATCCTCCTTCACATCCTTGTACAGACCACTGTTACTATCCCTGCGGCTTGAGTCCTTCTCAGTCTTCCGTTTCCCAGACTCAGACTTTCCGACGCTATCCTCATTTCTCTCGTTAGAACCCTCCGGCCTTCTGCCGGACCTTCCCTTCAGATCAGCACCCACATGCTTCGATTTTGAGCTCTTATCCAGCCCAAAATTGTCGCCATTTGCCCTCTTATAGTCCTCCTCATCGCCGCCATTCCATCGATCAGTATCCGCTGCATCCTCAACCCTCTCCTTCCGCTTTTTGCCATGCTCCGAAAAGGCATGGCCATTGCTGATGCCGGTTGTATCCTTCGCTTCAGGAGCAAGCGACGTCATCCGCTTCTCTGACTCCAGATCTCTCGAAACCCTAACGCCGGAACTGGCAGCGGGCTCTTCCTCCCTAGACCTCTTGTCCCGTGGGGCTTCATCATCCTCAGATTCGGACCGATCCCGCGAGTGCTTGCGAGAGCGGTGAGATCTGTGGCGAGAGCTCCGCGGCATCTCTGAGCAAACCCCTCAAAACCCTAATTTCCGATAAATGGAAAGAAAGGGGACCGAATCCAGCATGAACAGATATCCACACAGCGTATGGATCGAAACCCTCCCAAGAATCGAAGACGTCCCTGCCGATTGCAGCCTGGAATCAACCAAACCAACGGCAAATCGCTCAGCAAAAGCAACGATCGGCGGCAGACGAAACAGAGGCGGCGGAGAGCAACGAAAGGGGAAGGCGGCCGGTGCGGAGAAGAGTGTCGCGGTCGGTGAGCAATCGATTTGAGAATGCGAGAGAAGCAAGGAAGCGGCGGCGACTGAAGAGAAGGAGGGCGGGGAGAAATAAAAATGAGACCTTGCGGGCAAAACCGCAAAATGGAGAGGGAACGGTATCACCAAGGGATTATACTTTTGTTTATCATTGAATAGGTAGGATTCTGGTCGTGCTATTTGGAAATCAACAAACTTCAAAAAGATATAATGGATCATGTCGATTTCTAAAGATAAAATGAAATGCCTACAAAGTGTATTTCACATTTTTTTTTATTTTGAAATTAGATTTTGAAAAGCGCTAGTAATAAGAAAGGCAAAGCAAATTATATTTTAAATATATAAATATAATTAAAGAATTAGACTCTTTTTATCGAAGGAGAATATCTCGAACCAAGAGTGGTTGGCACAGTTGGTTAGCGGGACTGTGCCCTGGGAGGACGGGGCTAGTAGCCCCGGGTTCGATTCCCAGAGAGACCACTTTGGCCAGGATTTACCTTCGCCGCACCCGTCCGAACACTGGATTAGTTAGGTGCTGGTAGCCCTGGAAATCGTTGGGGTTTTACCCTTAGACCCAAAAAAAAGAGAATATCTCGAATATTGGGAAGAATAAGATCGAAACTTGAGTTGGATCTCGCTTGGCTTTATCAAATTGTAACATCATATATCAACACCATAGGATGGTTGAGAGACTACCACCGAATTTAATTAAAATAATATTTTTTTAATATATTTAATTTCGAGATTCAAATTCAAATCAATTAAATTTAATAATTTATTAGATAAGATTATTTAATTAATTTAAATCTCATAGTTCAAATTTAAATTAGAATTTGATTTAAACTAAGAAATCCTAAGTACACCCCTATAAATAGATCGAGAGGAGAGAAATTTTATTTTTTTTGCTCAAGCCATCATAGCATCCCTCTCCTTCTCCTACCATGTGCTTTTGGTAAAATTTCTCTCTTAGGATTTTCTCTCTCTTTCTCTCTTCCCTTCTCTCATCCTAGAACTATGCCTAAATCTTAGGAGAATGTGAAGGAGATCAGGAGCAGTAGAGAAGATCAAGAGGGCGCAATTGAAGATCGAAAAGTAATCCTACAAGATTTGGTATGTAAATAGGCGAATCCCAATAGATAGGTTGTCATGATAATTAAATTGCATGTTATGTTTCATGCTAAATAATTATGATTTTATATGATAATGATTAAACTGTTTATTACATGTTTAATCATCTAGATGAATTTATCAATTTGGCCAGAATTATTCAGTATTTTTGTACCACATGTTGATGGCCTTAAGAATACGATGACGAAAACATACCGCATTCCCTCGGACACGACCGGCGTCCGTCGGAATGATGTCGCGACGTCGGGCGTGCTTGATAAGTCGACGTGACATAGTTTGCATCCATCCAGGACACGGACTGCGTTTGTCGACGTGAACACATTACTCTAGGACACGGCCCGAGTCCTCCCTAGGATACGGACGTGTCCTTGGTCATAAACCTAACGTTGTTCGTTTATCCAGACGTAAACCTAGGATACTTATCATGTCATGCTTATCTATTGTTGCCTTACATATTGGACTTCATAGTTCATGTGGATACTTCTTTTTCTCTGTATCAGATTCTGTTGATGAGTACTTTGCAGTTACAGAATGCTGGTGGTGGATGCAGCGACTGATGCTCGTGGTGGCTGATTTTGCACATGTCTAATGGTCTTTAATGATGATGTCTCATTTGGTCTTTCCTATCAAGTTGTCATAGTCTTTTTATCCGGACGTTATAGTTACTTTTTGAGATAATTTATTAATTAGGACTTGGTCTCTTACATTGAAATGGACTTCACATTGGCTTTTGTCCGCCCACTTCTTCATGTGCTTGGATGCTTGCTCTAGCAAGGTCACTTTGTTCATGCCATCTCCACACAAGATGATGGGCAGCAGGGACTTTTCCGCATAGGAGGTGCGATGGCATTGTGAGTCAGGAGTTGTTGTCCCATCATTATCTCAAATGGACTTTGGTTGGTCGAGTCACTTGTTTGTAAGTTCTAGGAGAACTCAGCAGTGCCTAGCAATTTGGCCTACTCCTTTTGAGTGGTGCTGATGTAGTGTCTCAAGTAGATCTCAAAGATTCCTTTCACCCTTTTCGTCTGGCCATTGGTCTTGGGGTGAAGCTTTGGAGCCCAAGATTGTCAATAAATCTTTTCAAAAGTTGTCAATGAATCACCCATCTTGATTGCTAATAATGCTTTGCTGAATACCTAAGTACTTCACCACATGCTTGAAGAAAAGTTTTGAATCTTCAGTGGCTAAGCAACTTGGAGAACCGGCGTAGAAGATCATACTTCGGAAACCAATCAACTACCACCATGATGGTTCCTGCCCCTTGAGACTTCGGCAATCCTGTGATGAAATTCATGGAGACATCCTTCCATGGTCGCTCCGGAATAGGCAGAATTCCAAAAGCCTAGTAGGCGCTTGATTTGAGCTTTTGTCCTACTTACAAACGAGGCACATCTTCACATAGGTTTTGATGTCTTTCTCCATCTGTGGCCAATAGAAGCACTCTTCGAGAAGTGCTAAGGTGCGGCGGCTCCCAAGATGGCCTGTCCACTTCAGTCATGGCACTCCTTCAAAATTTTTCGTCGCAAATTGTGTACTTGGGGAACTGATGCATAGTAATTTAGTTATATTTTGCATATCATATTCATAACATGTCTCATGCATTATGTCGTCATATACATTAGTTTACTCTCTATTTTACTTCTTTTTTTATTTTTTGGAGTCAGTTTACATAACCGATATTTTTAAATGTCCAAGATTGTTAGTAGCATGGTGGAAAAAGACCATCAAAAGCGAAAGTTAAATTGGAGTGCAAACAAAGGAGAAATCATTATTTGGCCGTTGGTCATGGTCATGATAGGCTTGTCACTGGCCGTGACAATGACAAGAAGAAAATCATGTTTTTGGTTGTGGCCGTGAAACATTTGTCAGGAGCCGTGATGTCAAGTTGAGGAGAAACATAGCTTCAGTCACGACCATGATACTTTTGTCACGGGTCGTGACTCTCTGAAGAGAACTATATTGTTCGGTCATGCCCATGCTGAGGTCGTGACGCATTGAAGATGTTCAGTCATGACCGTGACACTTTTGTCACAAGATGTGACACTTTTGGAAGTAAACACAATCATTCGGTCACGATCGTGATTCCCAGATCACGGGTTGTGATGATTATGCAAGCCAAATATTGACCTTCGATCATGGTCATGACATTTATGTCATGGGACATGACGCGACCCATGCCCAGAACCGACCTTCGGTCATGGGCCGTGATGAATGCAGGAAAAGACGATTTTCACGATTTCAAGGTTGTTTTCAAGTTCTTTTTCGATGGTTCTAATTTATGTAGAAGCCTAATCTTCACCTGAATGATTCTCATCATGCCTAGGTTTCTTCTAACCTATAAATATCCCTCAAAATCTCAAAGGGTGGATGCTTCAAACCTAGGAGAACCTATAGACGGAGGAGACGAACTTCTGTTGGATTTTGGAGGCGATCATCGATTAAAGGTGTAAACTTTATGTATATAATTATTTGTTGTAGTATCTTCTCCTATATTCACAAGAGAATGAAACTCCCATATATAATTTTGAGATTTTTATTTATGGAAATTTACATTGTAGAGGGAAAATATGGAAAACCATAGTTTTTACATTAAAATTCATTTTCTCCAATATGTTATGCATATTGTATTTGATTATTGATGTTTTTAAGATTTCTTTGAGATCATGCTCTGTTAGCATCATGGAGAGGAATGACATGTTCATGTTTTTCTCTGATTTCTAAATTTAATATCATGTCACACATAGATAGCATCCTCGAGAGGAATATCACAATGTGAGGTCTATGAGACTAGCATCTTAGAGCGGAATAGTCCGTAGTTAGGGATCCATATTTTTGCATCTAAACTATCTATTAGGTTAGACTACCATCTTCGAGAGGATCTTTTTGATCCTTCAGATTTGGGATATTTGACTCATCTTGGAGAGGAAGTCATATATGTAGGAACCCTAATCTTCTTAAGAATCGGTTAAAATTGGATCTTGATTATTTAAACCAGATTTCTCCCTACCTTACTCATCCTAATCCATGCTTGATGACATCATTCTGACGCTTATTGATCACGTCTTTATCATTCATTTTATTTTAATTTCTTTGAAATCATATCTTAGCCAACCCACTATACCACCTCTCAGTAGTTTAGTGAATTCATAATTGAGGTAACTAGTTCCTCGTGAGATCGTACTCAACTCACCACTGAATTATTACTTGATACGACTAGTGCACTTGCTAGTGATTTTTACCTACATCAGGAACATAGTAGTCGTGTCCCTTTGTAAGAATGAGATCATCTTCAACCCAAAAGCGCAAAGTTTTCCCCTCGTTGGTTTGCTCCGAGAGGTTCTATGCAGTTGGATCGAAGACCAACCCTCACTTGATCCTGGCAATCAAGTCTCCCTCAAAGGAACTAATGGTTTCTAGTTCACTCTAGACTGAGGGTGTCGGCTTGGCTTAAGGACATGGTCAAATTTCACAAGAAAATCCTGTCACTTTGCTTGCATTGGTGAGAGTTCCTTTTGCACCTCGAAGTAGCTCATTGCAACATTATATGCCCTCACTACAAAGTGAGATCCAAGTAGATAGTGTCACCATGTCCTTAGGCAATGGACGACGACGATCATCTCCTTCTCTTGCACGACATAGCATTATTTTATGTCATTGAGTTTGCTACTCCCGAACACCACAGGATGTCCCTCTTGCAATCAGGACCCACTCGATGGCAAAGTCAAACACATTTGTTTGGACTTCATAGGTCAAGAGGTGATTCAATAAGGCCAACACCAGTTCCTCTGTCATGCTTCTCTTCAACTTGTCAAACGCCTTCTAGCAGTTAGGTGTCCACTCCTACCGATGACCTTCCGAAGGAGATTCGTCAAAGGGGTCGTCACATGGGAGTAACCTTTTACGAATCATCTGTAGTAGTTCATGAGGCTGAAGAAGGACCACAACTCAGGAACATGCTTGGGTGGCTCACACTCCTGGATGGTGCGAATCTTCTCCCCCTCCATCTTCAATTTGGCACGCCCAACGACATGCCCAAGGAATTGCACTTCTGGTTGCACGAAAGCACACTTCTTCTGATTGACATAGAGTTTGTTATGTCGCAACACCTTGAAAACTTGGTGAATGTGTTGGACATTTCCTCCATTTTGCGACTGTAGATCATGATGTCATCGAGGTAGACCACCATGAACTGATCGAGGAAGGCTGGAGAACCTTGTTCATCAAAGTGCAAAAGGTTGACGGAGCATTGGTGAGGCCAAATGACATCATCAAGAACTCATGAGAGCTATATCTTCTGACGCACGCCATCTTGTGCACATTCTCTTCAGTTATTCGAACTTGCTAGTAGGAAAGGTCCAACTTGGTGAACCATCTTGCTTTGCCCAACTGGTCGAACAAGTCCGCCACAAAAGGGATGGGGTATTTGTTCTTCACCATCAACTTGTTGAGGGCCTAGTAATCGATGCACATTCAGAGAGTTCCATCATGATTCTTTAGAAAGAGGATCGGGGCCTCATAAGGCGACTTAGAGGGTTGCACAAGTCCTACTTCAACAAGTTCAAATAGTGCTTCCTTAGCTTCGTGAGGGCGAAGCGAGCTGATAGCACTCCAACAGGTGTCTTTGCTTTCAGGACCAAGTCGATGACATGGTCCACTTCATGCTTTGGTGGTGATCGTTTGACAAGTTCCGAAGACATGAAATTTGTTAAGTCCATAGGCATGAAGAACTTCAAGAGGCGTTGTTGAGTGACAAAGCTCGAAATCCTACGAAACAAGGGCCGCTAAGAAGGTGTGCTCCAACTTCCGCAAACCATTCGCCACTTTCAGGACCAAGTCGATGACATGGTCCACTTCATGCTTTGTTGTTGTCTGTCCAACTCCGTTCAAGCCCAAGGCATTAGGCCATTGATTAATCCTGCTCGGAGGATCTTTCATCCACTCAAGAATTTTAAAGGCGGACCTCGATGAACTCCTTGACAAAGTCCTTCAAAGATCCCCTCTGCTAGAGGTGGAACAATGCCATGTTCGCCTCGAGGTCCGAATTGATAGGGCAGACGAGTGTTGAGCTTCTCACTGAACTCCTCCCATGTCTCAATGGACTCCATGTCACCCTATCAATGTCTTTGCATACACAATGCCACCACAAGCTTGTTGTGTTTTGTAGGAAAAAAATGAAGCATTGGTCACCATTCTTTTTTTTCGAAGTAATGCCTTGGGCCTCGAGGTACCATCAGACATTCCAAAGGAAGTCTTTGATCTCTTTGGCTGACATTTCGCCTTTGTAAGTTGTGGCCTTAGAACATCGATGGGTCTTCGCTCGTGGGATGGGCTGGGTCCATATCCCTGAGTGCTTGTTGAGCAACGTTCGAGCAACTTTAGCTTGTCGTCGAACTCCTCTCGAAGGGCATCTCTCATGGTGACTAGCTTGTCATCCATCTATTGCCTCAAGTACATGATCATTGCTTCCATGATCTCGATAGCATTGAGTAGTGCCACTTCATTTTGCACATCCATAACGCTCACCGAATTTTGTGAGCCAAGTTGCACTCAAATCACGTCCATTTCCATGGTTAGACAAGCAATGCGATTCTCAAGTGCAGACATTATGTTCTTTGATCTCTCGTGGCCACTCTTCGGTGCCAGTGGATCATGAGCTTTGTCTTGATTCCCTTGGTCCTTCATCACCTCCGAACTGGAACCCATTCAACAATGTAGAGCAATCCCAACAAAGTTGCTCTAATATGACTTGTCATTAGGCATTTGAGCGTGGGCCCGACCACGTGCGGAATTTAGGCGGGCGGGGCATCTAAACAAGCATTTTTAGTGGATTTAGGGTGAGAAGACAGTGGAATGCATGGGCACGATGGGACATGGAGTGGGGTAGTACAAAGTGTCTATGAGGTGGCGCTTGAGCGGACGCTTTGACGGTCATTCGAACGAGCACTTTCCGAAGGATCCCGGGACTCCGAAACAACTTAGGCTCCAAGATATAGGCACTACATGGAGGGCATATTGTGGTTAGTTGGTCACAATGAGGGCACTGATCCCACTATTGAGGCATACACACCAAAAACTCAATGATTCCTGTTAGTGAATGGTAAAATGTTCCTGTTCCTAATAATGCTTTAGATTCTGGTACAGAAAGTTTAATTAAATTAGATTGGAAGGCCAGAAACATTTTTTATCGTGCACTAGATCAAACAAAATTTAATAGAATTTCTACATGTACTAGTGCAAATGAAATCTGGAAAAAACTCGTAATTACTCATGAAGGAACCGAGAAAGTTAAGGAATCAAAACTGAATATTTTAAACCATCAGTATGATTCCTTCAAAATGAAATCTGATGAGTCTGTTAATAGTATGCTCACTCGTTTTAATGATATTGTTAATGGGTTAGCCGCCTTGGGTGACCCAAGATCTAATGAACAACGAGTGAAAAAAGTTCCTGAGGTCCTTAACTCCAAAGTGGCACATGAA
>LTAE01001074.1:69123-83628 GCA_001647135.1 Pontederia paniculata | reverse complement strand
CACTGCACACATATGGTTCTTCATGATATGTATTACGTGTGCAGTGGTCGTCCATTCCTTTAGCTCAGGTCGACCGCTGTACTGAATTTGTCTATGTCCTGTAATAGAAATCAGCTCAAACAAGTTCATTAATACAGACTGAGTTCACTTACAAATTTGTGATCATTCAAAACTAATCTTGGGATCCTAGATTCAACAGAACCAAGCTCTCTAAACTTGATTTATTAACTTGGTTCAGACACATCATTTAGAGCCACATATCTTAGATCGAACGGATGAAAAAAGAGGACACAGGGTGTTCTCTACTTAAGTAGGGGACACCCCCATTAAATCCTATTTATTATGCACAACATACGTTATTTTTTTATGTATGTCACAAATTCATAATTATATGCATATAGGCTGTATTAGCCCTCTTAACTAATCAAGCGATGACCATTCTCTTGCTTCCGGAGTGGAACAGAGGCAAGATTCTCTATGCTAATTGTTCTTTTTCCTGTTTTTTTGATAAATATAAAAATTTAGAGTTTTTAACTTGCAAGATTGAACATCTGGTTTCGATTTTTTTTCCTTACGATTGAGATTACTTGTGACATGTTATCCAAACAAACTTGTGAAAATTTTTGTTCATCTGCATTGTTTTTAAATTTCTTATTACTTTTAAAAATCCTAAATATGACTTTCTTTCTTTTGGGGAAAATAGTAGAATTCTTCAAAGAAATTAGAAAACTAAAAAGTTGACAAATCAATATAATAATAAAATCGTTCTTTTATCATGTAAGAATTACTACCTTCAGTAACAACTATTTAAAAATCTTTCATACTAGTTTTTGCTAGTCATTTGTCATTTGTAATTTCCTCATACATATATTTTTCCTCTTCTATGAAAAAAAAATAATTCCATAAAACTGTTTATAATTTTAGAAAAAATAAGGTAATAGTGAAGTAGAGGGGACAGCTTACCACGCCCCCTGCCGGCACCGGTCTATTTTTTAAGTTTCTTTTATTAAAGTTAATTAAAGAACATTCTTTTAATATGAAAACAGTTATTTAACTACAATTTGAATAATTAAAAGGATACAACTACCATTTCATAATTGAAAGAGATGGACGGAAAAAAAGCATTACTCGTTAAATTTAAGAATACAAATTTTATAACAATGCATAAACTACATAATAGTAAGAGGAACTAACCTTACATATAAGAATAATATGCTTATAAAATTAACTTATTTGAACCTTGCAGATAAAAAAAGTAGCAACCCAATTAAAAAATATACCTTATTTATCGAACAATTATTTCATTAATCAAAAGTATTTTCTCCAATTAATCTGAAACAATTCAAGATCTTCACATGTACGAAAATGATACCACCATTCATCGAATTATTATTTTTAATTATAAAACATTGCCGGTACACGCGTAAATTTTTGGGCAGTTCATATAACCGATATTTTTTACTTTTTTTATACAAATTTTAGCTGAAGAAACGACCGTGCAAGTAAATAAAAGGTAATGCGTAGCTCGCTCGACCGAAAGCTTCGCCAGATATTTTTATTTGCCTTTCCTTCTCAATACAATTCTCTCGTCTTCTCCGCTCATCTTATCGGCCATGTCCGCCGCCGCCGCCCGATCAAGGGCCGCCGGAGCCGCAGCAACAGTCGCCGCCGGCGTCGCCGTCCGATCGATGTACGTCTCCGGCCGTCGGGCGCACGCCGGTAGGGTCTTCGATCTCCAAGGCCGCTACCGCCGCCGCTGGATGGAGTACTTCTCTTCCCCCGGGCGCTCACGCCCCCTGGAGCTCGTCTCCCTCCAGGGCCACCTCGTCGACCGCAGCGGCGCCCTCCTCGCCCCCTCGCTCGATGTTTTTCCCCCTTCCGCCGGAACGTCCAACGGAGACCCGCCGGAGATCTGGCAGCAGCCTGGGGATTCCGGGGTCACCGTGCACTCGAACACCCTTGGCCGGATTAACGTGATCAGGGTTGCCGGCGGAGGCGGAGGAGGGGCGACTGGCGGAGGTGGCGGTGGAGGGTCCAAGGAGGATTCTTGGGGCGGTGCAAGCCTTGGGAATACGTTTCCGACTCCCAAAGAGATATGTAAAGGACTTGATAAGTTTGTTATCGGCCAGGAGCGAGCGAAGAAGGTAAAGGCTACTAGCTTATCGTTCTTTTGTTTCTGACGCTTTAACTAAAACCAGAGTTCTGATTGGTGGTTTGATTAATGATTAGAAATAATTATAGAACACTTTCTATAATTCTATTCGTAGAAGTGTTATTTTTTAATCATATTTGTGTGCTCCACTGTTGTAGCGAGAGTTGGTGTGGTCATATGCAAGTCACTACAATTGTTGAGGATCCAGTTGTTAACTTTCATTTGATGTTACAACTTTTAGCATGCATATATTTGTGTCTTGAAATGAACTGTGAAGTATATGTGACCTGAATGCAACAGGAAGAAAACTGATGGATCCTAGAGCACTGTGATAGATTGGTTCACTAATTTGCATCAATCGTACAGGGTTTCTGAGTGGCCTCAGTTCACCAATGAGGATGGGCCCGCTCCTTATCATTGCTTCAAAGAATTGTTAGAACTTAGATATCAGATACACGTGTAGAAGCATTAATGAAGAATATGGTTGTATAATATTGCAGAGTTTAAGTGCGGGGTCAGAAGGTATTAATATAATTGATGAAGTTGAATAAGATCCATTGCTGGTCAGAATCAAATTTAGTATTTGTAGACTGAATCCCCTAAGGATGATTGGAGTGATAGTTTCCATTTTGTGGAAATAGCTACTCAAGTTAAGTAAGAAGGATACTGTTCCATCCTTCGATCCGGGAATAATGACATCAACTATGTATATTCTCTGTGTTTGATTTTGGTGCAATGGTTTGGTTTAATTTGAGTTCTTTTTATTTTCCCTAAAGTGCCATATTGTTCTTAATTTTCATTTTTTTAAGTTCATGTTGTAAGATATAAGCTCTTTATGGCATTCAAAGTTTGGATATGAATGAATTAGCTTAAGAGACACCAATTTAGACTAAGTTAAAATTCTTGACCAAAATTTGAAATTTATCATAGTAGAACACCTATTTTGTTTCCTAATCAAGATTATTCTCTATCTAATTTTTAAAGTGATTGTTAATCTGTTGATATGAAGTTTGATACGTCATTCTCATATCTCATATCTCATTTCTATTTTTTGTTTTATGTTATTTTTCTTGTGGTCTGTGGCCATACACACTTCTCTTGCGTGACATGTTTGAAAAAAAAACCAGTGGTAAGGTCAAAACAGATATTGAACAAGTTAAATAGGTTTAAGAGTTAAAAAAATGCCACATTTCTTTTGAGAATAAAAGAAATATAGTGTCCCTCTGAGACATCTGATATTAAAGGACTAAGTTGGATACACTTAATAAGATGTATGCTCTGCTGCAATAACCTTTATTTCTTCAATAACACCTTGATCAAAGTTGTTAATTGTGATTTGGTATAGATAAGAGAAAGGATGGAAAGCTAATTGCTGTTCAGTTAGGTTGTTTTCAGAATCCCGTAGCTCCATAATTTCTCAAGATTTGTCCTATATACTTCACTATCTAACACCTGTTGCATATTTGACAAGAATAATAATTATACTTCTGTCGATATCTTTTTTTGGAACATGAAAGCAACTGATTTCCTTCTCTTTATAAAAAACTAAGTTATTTTAGCTTTGACTTTCTGATATTATCATACTTGTGAACGGAAATGATTTATGCTTTGTAGAATCATTGAACTCTATTTTATTATTTGTTCTATTTGTCTAATGTAAGAGGTTAGTGCATAATTGTTGAACTATTTACTTTGTGTGCTTTATTTCATGCTAAATACAGCTTCTAGGTGGTTTAGAAAGATAAGATATAAAGTTGTGCAATGCTTCTTGTTGCAATAGAGGAAACACGTTTAAAACTGTGAACAAGGGCACACACCCAATGTTCTAGGTGAAACATGCATTTTGATTGTGCATATGTTTGCACTATGGACTATGATGATAGCCTAAGAGTTGTTTCTGGTGTACAGAGTATGGACTTTATAAACTTCATATCTTTTGTGAACTAAGAACATATTTCTTTGTAGAAAGATATGTAATCAATTTTGTTAATTTCAGGTACTCTCTGTGGCTGTGTACAATCATTATAAAAGAATCTACTGCGAATCCTTGTCAAGGTGGTTAGCTATTGTTTTCAGATGTTACAGTATGGAAAGTAAAACTGCAGTCTTTCCATTTGCAATGAATGATAATGATAACTCCTCATGCAAGTATGCATGACTCTAATATATTTACCTTCTGATGTTAAATCCTAGATCTGCAGTTGACTCAAGTGTTAATGAAGCTAATACTACAGAGAATGAATCAGTGGAACTTGAGAAAAGCAACATTCTGTTAATGGGTCCAACTGGTTCAGGTTTGTACACTTTCAGCATCATCTTTTACAGAAGGCCATCATGTATTACTCAAAGTTCTCTTCCTAATTTCTGTATCACTCTATACACATTGACTATATATCATGATCCAAAATCCCAATTATTCCCCTAAAAAAATTGATTGTTCCCTGCCGATGTTTGTTGCATTCTTTAATACAATGCATCTTCCCTCAAATTGCTAAATTTTGAAAAAGATAAGAAGAATCAAAGTTTGATTTAAAGATGCAGCATAAGTTTCAATTTGTTCTTATTATTATTGAATGCCATCGAAGTAAGGTATACTAATATGACAAGTCTTAGACTCCGAAGTGTTACATTATACATACTGTACTTGATTCTTGCATGGCATGATCTTCATTTTTCTTTATAGAGAAGTAGACACTTGTATGTATAGAGGTACGAATTATGATTGATGTTTTTTTTTTGTGCGGGTGGGGGTGGAGGGAGGGAAAGGGAGCGAGTGTTTGGATTTGGGGGATAATTTGGTGCTAATTGAGTCAGATCAGTTGATTCTGTCATATCCAAACCAATTTTTCTACATGACTCAAATATGCAAAGATTTGCAACACAGTCATCTACCCTTGACTAGTTCGGTAGGTAAGTTTTAATGGGTTGGGTTGTTTTCCAGAAGAACCTGATTACTTACAGCTCTTATCTTTCTTATCAAGGATGTAAATAATATGATTTTGTGGCTGTAACATGGGGTGCAAATTATTTTGGTCAGAAAATGACACCTGCAGCAGAGTGAATTCTGGAGCTTGCCCCTTGCCAGACTGTATTTTTTGTGTCCACAAGTATCTCTTGTTATTTTTAGAGGACTATAGCTCCCTGCAAGGGAGTTGGCACATCATTTGACTTGTGTATAAGAATTGTAGGAAAAGTTATTTGATAAATGACTTTTCACCTTGATAAATTTCTCTTGATTATACTGCTTATGTGAATGGGCATATTGTCCGAACATGTGGCACAAGACTAATTACGCCAGCATGTACCTGAACCTAGTAGTTTTGAAATATTTGTGAGATGCAGCCTAAGGTTTTAGGAAGAGAGTAAATCTTTCGTTGCTATTGCACAATGCAAAAAATAGAAGCCTCTTTTTTTTGTCGAAGACAAGAAAACCTTCCCCAAACTATGTCGGGTAATATAGTTTGTCATAACCTCATATTAGACTGTGTCAAGTTATTGTACTTCCCATTACAGTCTGATACACATCAATATTATACCCAATCCAAAAAACATTTCCTGCTTGAAATTCCTCCTCTAACAAAAGGTCAGCATGTGACATGATGAACGAAATTTCAAGTCTTGATTTGGAAACATAATAATTATGAATTTGAAAGTTCAATACCCATTGAAATAACAATGTTTTTTTTCTCCACATTGGTGCTTGAATTATTGTTTCTATATGGGCAGATGTGAGTTGACAATAGTTGCTGATAACAGATGGATTCACATTTATTGTAAATGTTTTCTTTCATTCATGTTGCTTACTTCTTTGTAAAATTTCTTCAAAGACAGGAAAAACACTGTTGGCAAAAACTTTGGCTCGCTTAGTAAATGTACCCTTTGTCATTGCTGATGCAACTACACTGACTCAGGTATATTTTATCTTTTCTGTTATTTTTTTAGCATTTATTTTATTGTTTCATACTTTTGAGGGAGTGAATTCTGAGCTTGTAAGATTTCAGGGTGAATTATCTATAAATTGCTTGACCAACTCAATAACTCATCCTTTTCTTTCTTAAAAGAAAAGAAAATCTCAGAAGGAATAACCATGCTGCACTATATTCATATGTCACATAAAGAATAAGATTCTCATTACTCAATCTGCACGCTGGTGGTGTTGGGAGTTAGGACTATGGTTTTGTTATAATGTGGTGCATAGGATCCGTGTTCTTTGTTTAACATTTCTTTTCCATAAGTGCATCAAAATGTAAAAGCACTATAACAAGAATTTCGAAGCTTGCATATTTTTCTCAGCAAAATGCAAAAGAGATTTTATAAATAATAAGAAAAAAAATAGGTAGGTTCTGTAGTTCCTTTGTTTAAGGCATGAAAAATTGGGGAACAAGTAAATACTTATTATTTGAACTTCTCTACACTTTTTATAATAACTACATGTGCTCTGTGAGAGATGACCTATGTGTCATCTTGTTCATTATTATGACAAGCTAAGAGTTCTAGAAGGATATGGATATCTTTCGCAACTGTAAGCTCATATTTTCCAGAATGCTTTTTTCTTATCTGATTAACTTGTGTTGAGTTATATCTGAGACTTGTAAAATGTTAGTATACTTCTTTTGGACAAAGCAAAGACACCATAAGGTTGCAAAATGCGAATGACTTGGATATCCAAATGGGTGATGATATCATCTGTGCATACTTGATATTGAGTTAGGCTGATTGAAGAGAATTCAAAACAATTTAATGTTTGTTGAAGAGTAAATAAAAGCATATTTGAGCATGTTTTAGTGCAGCATCGTTCTGAATGTCGTGCATGATTATTCATAATGTGAAATATATGAAAAACTATACTACATATAAGTTTGTTATCCTTTTACCCTTGAAAAGAGCTTGTTGTCTATTTAGCGGGCAGAGATTCTAGATATTTCAACTGTAGAAATTTTCTATACTAAAGCTATATTGTAGACATTAAAGATATTTGTAAGTTCCCTTTAGTTATATATGTATATATGTATAGAAAGGGAACGTGTAGCAGGCCCCTGCTTTGCATGTGCTTATTGTACAAGGTCAATGCACAAACTACTGCTAAAAACCAATTCCGGCGCTAACAGTGATTACTGAAATAAATTTTTAGTGATAATTTATGTGTACACCTTGTACGATACACATGTAGTGCAGGGACACAGTAGACATTTCTTTTTCTCTATATGTTTATATATAAAAATCGTCTTTTGAATGTGTATGAATATTTGTTTATGATGGACCTTCTGTATTTGCAGGCAGGATATGTTGGTGAAGATGTAGAGTCAGTACTATACAAGCTTTTGATGGTACTCATTAAATCATCTGTACAAAGGCATCATAAATCTCATTTGTTTGCTTGAGTCTTTCTTTGGTCATATTGTTTTTAGTTTCACATTTGTTAATAACCTTATTTTGATCTAAAGATACACGTTTTCATATCAACTTTAGGAAAAGGAAAAAAATCGTCTGCATAAAGTTTCTTTTATCACTACCACAATTTTTAAAAGGGCAAAGGATGACTACTGAAGTGGGGTAGTCATCCAACTTTTGGTAGTGAAGCTGAAATTTATGTAATATACATGTAAGAGAAGCAAAAAAGATCAAGAGGATATGACTAACCACAATCGCCATCAAATTTCCGTTACTAACCAAAAAAGAGATAGGTGTATATTCTCTAGGTAACACTTCATCATATGTAACTTGTTGATTGATTGCATAAGAAATAGTAAAATTGAAGCTATCTTGAGAAAATTGAATTATACATGACATTTATAGAAATAAATATTTTAATAATAGAGAATAAATAAATATATCTTTGATCCTTTGTGTTTCAAGGTCTCGTATGAATCATTTTTTAATACTTAAACTGAAAGCTTTAGCCAAATTTTCAATACAAGTGAAAGAAAACCTTAGTATCCAAAATAAGTTCATTCATCTTTTGATTCATCATGAACCCACCCTTGAATCATGCACTACGTGAAACACCATCCACCAATAACATTCTGGATAAGCATTAATCCCCACCACTTGATACTGTATTTTGTTTTCTTGTTTTCTTTTAATCTTGTCGAAGTGTATAAACATAGCATGTGGGTCAAAGGTTGAATCATATATTTCAGGTTGTATACAATCCCTCAACTTCTGAACCTTATGAACCATTATCATGTGCTCTTCGAGGGTACATTTTACATCTTATCTTGAATTAGTTGTGGCTTGTATATGCTGATTTTTACATTTGCTTTTCCATAAGTTCCAACTCTTTGATTAACACTGTGATAATGTATTGATCCGATTCACATTTTTCTTCAGGCAGCTGACTTCAATGTTTCAGCTGCACAACAGGGCATTGTCTATATTGATGAAGTAGATAAAATCACCAAAAAGGTGCTTTGTGTCTGAATTGATTATATGATGTTTTCTTCTTACATTATAATTTGCTTACATTTTGCTTTGTGTCGCAGGCTGAAAGTTTAAACATAAGCAGAGATGTTTCTGGCGAGGGTGTTCAACAAGCATTACTTAAAATGCTTGAAGGAACGGTAGGTGCTTCAATGTAATGATGCAATATGTTTATGTGATTCTAATTCCTTTATTCAAATTGTTTATGGGGATTTTTTAGCCAGATCATTGGAACTTTGCTTATGGGAAAAACATGTCATGTTCATTGACCAAATGCTTCTCATCGTTCCTAGTGAAATGAGAGGCAATATGAAATCTAATGCTAAATATCTTGTGTGGGAACATTGGGCTCTTTTAACAATAATATCCTTTCCTCCATTCTTCTTGTGATGCTGTTTTTCTCCTTTGGATCAGGTTGTTAATGTTCCAGAAAAAGGTGCTAGGAAGCATCCAAGAGGTGACAATATTCAGGTATTCGTTGGCATTCTATTTATTATATTTTGTTGTATTATTGTTTTTCAGCAACAATGTAGCAGCGGCAGTAGATATTGTCGTTCCTATATTCTGGACTTCATTGGGCTATAAGTTCATAGTTTCAAGGGCTTCAGGATGGGCAAAGAAACTTGATTGTCATGAAACTAGAGTCCAACCCTTGGACATGCCTATGATCAACAACTGGATTGCAATTTCTTGTGTGTGTGTTTGGGGGGGGTTCAATTCGTATTAAACCCAATTGTTAAATTCACTTTATTAGCCTGACCTCTTAACTTTACAAAGTTTCTGGCAGGGGAGCATGGTTTTTAGATAATCTGATATGCCAACTTATTTTGACAAGGTTCCACTCTGGAGTCAAACATTAACTGATAAATACTGTTGTAACGGATCTGTATTATCTGAGCCAGCCATAGCCTATCTTGAGAATTCTAGCTAATACTGTTGTAATGGTTTCAATTCGTATTAAACTCAATGGTTAAATTCACTTTATTAGCCTGACCTCTTAACTTTACAAAGTTTCTGGCAGGGGAGCATGGTTTTTAGATAATCTGATATGCCAACTTATTTTGACAAGGATCCACTCTGGAGTCAAACATTAACTGATAAATACGGTTGTAACGGATCTGTATTATCTGAGCCAGCCATAGCCTATCTTGAGAATTCTAGCTAATACTGCAAAAAGACAAACCTGGTCATCCATTGTAAAATCAAATATCACTGATCATACTCAGTCTTTTTTTTTTGTTACATGGAGACATATGAATATAATACAAGGAAATAACATCCCACTAGGGACTCAAACTTTTAACCTCTACAAGAGGAATTAAGACCCCAACTTCGCGGTTGCTATTTTGTGAGTTAGGAAAATAGGTTTACAGTGAAAGTATAAGATATTGATATAAATAGGCCTATATCTAGCAAGAAAGTGATCTCACACTGTTAACTTAGGCTGTTTCATTACTAGATACTACCCTTTGCTCGAGTGAGACTTCATGACACAGCATAAAATGCAAGTAGGCAAGTGCCCAATGGTAACAGAATGTTGAATGGGTGTTTTGTATAGAACGAGAGGAATTTGATCTCAGATTGACTAATACCTCCATATTCCTGGGAATGGTTCCCCTCTTTAAAGGCTCCCAGTCAACTCACACATCATCAACTTTTTTATGCAATTATACGCCTGATTGATATTCATGGTGCATCCAAGATGCAAATCTTCAATTTTAATTTGCTGACATATTTTGATGTTATCACTGTTGAATTCATCCTTTTGTAGATCGATACAAAGGATATCCTTTTCATCTGTGGTGGTGCCTTTATTGATCTGGAAAAGACCATATCAGAAAGGTTAGAGTCATGTATAAATGTGCTAGGTAGACACTGCTCTCTGTTGGAGGACTGTAGGAAATCTCATATGAAACTATTCCAGGAGACATGATTCATCAATTGGCTTTGGAGCACCAGTACGTGAAAATTTGAGAGTTAGGGGAGTTACGAATGCATCTGTGGCATCCTCCTTATTGGAATCAGTAAGTGTAAAGCAAAGTAGGAAGATTCTGTCATTTGATACATCAAAGTGATATGATGAAACATCTGGATATGAATATGAATATATGATGAGGATGATTTCTTATTTAGGTAGAAAGTGGTGACCTTATTGCATATGGCCTTATACCAGAGTTTGTTGGAAGATTTCCTATACTTACAAGTTTATGCGCACTGAATGAGGACCAACTTGTCGAGGTATAGCATATTCCCACTCTCCTTTATGTTATGCAGTTTTTGTTCCTGTGACATTAGACTGCAATATACATTTTTCTTATCTAGGTACAATGGTTAAGATGTTTTCCTCGGAAAATGTTATTTTCGACAAAACTTTTACTCTTTCTTGCCACTAGAATTTTTTTTTAATGTTGAAATGTCTATATATATATAACAATGTTATATATGTATATTACCTATCTCAATGTGATTTATTTTTCATAACAATCTCATGCATCCAGCCATTAGTTGTTTTTCTCTTTTTTCTTTTAACTTAACAATCTTCATTTCTCTTAGGTACTTATGAAACCGAAAAATGCCCTTGGGAAACAATACACAAAGTTATTTGAAATGAATGATGTAAGTCCTGGCTTCAACAATTATACAGCGTTAACTTATTTCAATAATGCAATATCTAGTCTTCTTGGTCATTTAAATATCGTTAATGTTAATACAATTACAAGTTACTGCATATGCCAGGTCAAATTGCATTTCACAGAAAAGGCTTTGCGGCTAATTGCAAAGAGAGCAATGGTTAAAAATACAGGTGCTCGAGGTTTGAGGGCTATATTGGAAAGTATTTTGACAGAAGCTATGTATGAGGTGCCTTTTTTCCCCTTTGAAGAAGCATTTGCACATATCTTACTTCTCATTTTGTTTCACATTTACTTTCCTTGTCATATCTAATTCTAGCAAAATCAGATAGGAAGAAGTGGACATTTATCAGACTACAATTTGCTAAAGCACAAAGCTTTAGATATAGATATAGAGGACGGTATTCTGCTTGCATGTTGCTCCTTTATGAGGAGGGTGCATAAACTCTGATGTCTTGTTGGAATACAAGTTTCATTTTCCTCGTTCTTACTTACGTTTTATATATTGTGCTACGGATGAACTTCTGGTACAAATACCATTACTCAACCTTGTGTAATAAAATTAGTTGCATGGTGCTGATTGTTCCTTTGTATTTTTTTTCCTTAGATTCCAGACAAAAGAACAGAAAAAGAAAAGATAGATGCTGTTGTGGTTGATGAGGAATCTGTTGGATCTTTAGACAAACGTGGAATGGGTGCCAAAATTCTTTACGGTGAAGGGGCTCTTGAACAGTATCTTTCTTCCCCAAACATCAACTCTGAGGTATGGTTCAATACCTCAGTCAACTAGTATTGGTAGTTTTAGCCTAGTGCTGCCCATAGATTCAATTAACATTTTTTGCATGTTGCAGTTTTTTTTCTAGCGCATCGATTATCTCATTATTTTGAACTATATAGTATATAATTTCTAATGTGTAATTGTTAATTAGTAAAATAAATGTAATAGCTTTGAGATTGAATTTTCACATTCATAGATTTGCGAATGTGTCGAAACTCAACTTTTACTTCATGGAATTAGAGAATTATGGTGCAGAACTGATACTCTATCTTTGGTGCCATTTTTTTTCTCTTTTTGCAGTTTCCTAAATTTGCAATCCCCACTTATAAGGCCATAAAAAAAAACCAGAGATCATGCCATTGTCATTAGTTTCATGTACATATGTATTTTTACTACCAGCTAATGATGATCGATGTCATAATTAGTAGCAAACAACTCTCTGGCACCTAGTCTTACTTGCCTTTGATACCTTTTTTTCCGCAGACTGCCATTGGTGGAGAGACTGAGGTGGAACAGGAACTTCCTTCCATTGTAGCTAGCATGTGAGACCTCTTAGTTATCCTCTCTGTATATAATTGTATCTCTTTTACGCTATAATGTGATCTCACATAGCCTCATCTAATCAAAATGTAACAAGTTATCATGTAAATGAGGAAAACAGTATGTAGACCATCACATAATAAAGTGATCTCATACTAAGCAGCCTCTTTCATACCATCCGTTGTTATCATAAATGTATAGCAAAATGAGCTTGTTGGATAAAGATTTGATCAAATGCAAAAACATATATGTCCTGTGTTTTTCTCCATTTCTTCCATTACCTACCGCTTCTTCCTTTAAGTAAAGATGTACAATTTTGTCACCGGAATTTTAATTATGAAGGGCTTGGACTGGTCGGTTGGAGTTTTTCTTTTCTTTTTTCCTGGAAACGGAGGTAGTATATGTTATCAATTGTGATATGTTGACAAGTCATGCCAGTTTTAAAAATTTTAAACCATCACAAATCTGAAAGGAAATCAAAATAAAATAATCTTTTATGGCCTGTTTTGGTGCTTTGACAATTTTCTTGTAGTTTCTCAAGACGCATCGGAAGATGCAAGCACATGAAAAAAGTATTAATTGGATGTTTGGAATCACATCTATCGGAAATTTTTAAGAGTCGTTAAAATTATAAAAATAAGAATCTTGTAAAAGGATTATTGTATTCTATTATCTTCTAATATTGCTATACATAATAGAAAATGTTTTAATATAAAAGTGATCATCGTACTTGTTTAAAAATATAATATTGTAAAATAAAAATGATATAATTAGGTAATAATGTAATATAATAAGTATTTAATTTTGAGATCATATCAAAATATCATGACATTTGTCAAAACTAAATGTTAAAATGTAATAAGTCTATGAGAGTTTTCAATTAAGTTTTCTAGTGCCATGTTATTAATTTTCTATAATTGGAAATTATGTAAGCTAAATAAGTATTGAGAGTTTGTGTGTAGGGTTGTTCATTTGAATGGACCAAATTTCAATTGGTCAATTCGAGGAGTCCAATCCAAACATAAAGTCGATTAAGGAATTGAGAATAAGTTTTAATTTTTCAAACTCGATCGATTCGATTATGCATTAGAGATGTTACTAAGATTTTTTTAAAAAAAAATACTTAATATGATAGAAACTATATTTCATCATTTTTTGTCAATTCTTTTCAGTTAAACTTCTGTTAATAGAATTTAATAGTTAAAATTGACTTTATAATGAGTAATCTATTAACTCGTGTACAAATGTTGCCAAGAATAAATTATATAGTATAATATTTATCGTAATTAGATGGAGATAAATCAATCTAAATAGAAAAAATCTATGAAATATTTGAAGTTCTAGAAAATATATTCTATATCGATGTTTAATTAAAATGGTTAGTTAGGAAGAAATAACCTGCAATATGCGCGGGTGATATAGTTTTTAGTTTTGCATTTTAATTTGGAAGAAAGAATAATTTAAAATAAAGCATATTTAGTTTTTAAAAGATATGTAATTTCTTAAACTTAATTTCATAGCTAACAGTTATTATTATTACCTATTATTTTTTATTGGTTTACTATTTTAAAATAATTAGTATATTCCAAATTATCTATTTTGTCTTCAATATATATGTATATATATATATATATATATATATATATATTATAATGATATACTTAATAATACTGTATATATTTATGAATTGTAAATATTAAATTAAATTTCATATTAACAAATTTAATTTTAAAATAGTTTTATTTATATAGGAAAGTTAAAATTTTGTGATAAAAATCAATTAAGTTAGTTATGTATTTTCAACTTTTCCATTTCTGTATTTGATTTAGGACTCTTTCTAATCAGGAGAAAGGGATACTTTTAAAATTATTATTGTTTATTTGTTTAATTATTTAGATCAGCTTATCTCAGTAATTTCATGAGAACACATCACTTGGCACTTTCTACATTTCCTTATGTATATATAATATATATATATATATATA